>WOXC01008695.1:0-145000 GCA_011680675.1 Gymnobelideus leadbeateri
AAATTACCCAGAGGTCATATTACTTGGCTTCAATTGAAAATAAATTAGATCATCTCTCTAGTTTCGTGCTCTTAACATTTAAGGAACAAATTCTATTTGAAAGGCTATTTGCATTATTGTGAAAATTTTGAACTTTTCAAATTAACCTCAAATTATGGGTTTTCCTATCTACATGGATATCTTTTTACATTAGTTTAAATTTTGGCATCGATATTACCCAGCATTCAGGGATAAAACAAATGTTGGAAGTCCATTGTCAATACCCTTTACATCCTGCATGTTCCTTCAGCACTATTAAATATTATTTGAATGCTTGTTAATTAGGAACTTTTAGGATCTATGAATCTATGTATCTATCTATGTTTGTTATTATTGAATTGTTTCAGTTGCGTCCAATTCTTCATGACCCTTTTTGGGGTTTTCTTGGCAAAGATACTGGAGTGGTTTGCCATTTCCTTCTCCAGCTCATTTTACAGATGAGGTAAACAGGGTTAAATGACTTGCCTAGGGTCTCCCAACTATTAAGTATCTGAGGCAGGATTTAAACTCAGATCTTGTTGACTCCAGGCTTGTCACTCTATCCACTGCACCACCCAGCATGACAATGTATTTATAAAATGATAACTTCTCCTGAGGCATTTATTCTTTCTTATCTTTCCTCTAAACTTATTGAAATCTGTTTTCCCTAAATAGAGGGTGCATATCAGACTATGCCCCTATTTTTCTCCTATATCACACACTTTAGGATAGAGTGGCACTTCCCTCCAAGGTTCTCATCATTCCTATCCAAGCAACCAGGTATAGAATCAAATTTCCCCTTTTTGTTTCTATCACATTTTGAAGAATGAAATTACTAGTAAAACAAGCCAAGGATTACTTAGCTGTTCTCCTGGAGTGTAGTGCCAACCGGGTATTCAAAGTGCCTAAGGCAGCTATGAATATGCCAATGTAATTCTGAATTGCAAAATATAATAGACTCTCCTTATGGAAGACAGAACCAAAATATTTATTCAAACACCAGAAAGCCTAATCCCAACAGCAGAAAGCTGAATCCATCATAGAAACAAAGAAATCTGTTTACAATAACCATGCAGGGGGCACTACCATCCCCAAGCCTTCCCCTTGGTAGGGCTTTCCTACAAATGAACAGTCACAACTCACTGCCTGCTTCCTCTCTCTCCCTCAGATCTAACTGCTCTAACTTCCTCTGGGATCTGCTCCAGCTCCACCTCTTCCCATTCCACCTGTTCAGTAAACTCTTCCCACCACAGACTCATGTGACTAAAGCTTCCATGTGACTTCCATATAGCAGGTCACATGGGTCTATTGATGGATGGGGAATATCTTCACATTAAGCAAAAATACAATAACAATACATGAAGAGACCATATCTCGCCTCTGTGCCAGGTCACCTGAAGGTGTGCCACCTAGAAGAATAATTCAACTTGGTTCAGAGAAGATTCTTTTCAGAGTCAGAAGATCTGTTTATTCATCTTTTCCTTTTTCTGCCATCACTAGTTTATACTCTTTAAATGTGTATCTATAGGGTAAGTTTGATATCATGTAAGAGAAATTAAAAGACAACCTATTCACAAAACCCAGAATTATAGCAAAATTTATTAAATAATATGGATTATAGGCTACATGAATTTTTAATTAAGGACAGTGATGCTATGATTTTCTTCCAGATGCTTTTAGATAGGAGAATATAGAATTGTCTCATGCCAACCATCTGTGTCATCCATGTGCCAGCCTCTTATATCCATGTATGAGACAGCAACACAAAAGGATGTATCTAACTTCAGCCTTATATAGGGAAAAAAACCCCAACTCATCTCTGACATGTGTTAGTATCTACTCCTCCTTAATCTTCCTTTGGATTTTAGGGCATTTTAATTAGTGAAGAGAAAAAGTGCTATCAGTTGTTCCTGTTAAAAAATATGCTCCATGATCTTTAAGCTCTAAAAATGGTTGAGGGGCGAAAAAGGAAAAAAGAAACTAGAAGAGAGCTAGGAGAATATGGCTAATCCTATGGTCTAATTCTACAATTTGTAATATAATCTTATCTGTACATTCTCAGAGCCACCATACCCACTTCTCTGCACAGATGACCATTATCTATATAGTTGTATCGTCTTGGGAGTTTGGACAATATTCTTATAGATGAAGTGTATAAGATTAATAATTAGAAAAAATAAAAGATCTCAAAAAATTAATTAATTTTTCATTGATACAAAAATACAGCAATCCTCAACTCTTAAATTAGTCTCCAATCTTTGAAGCATAATATATAGACACATTAATTGGGTTGGCATGTACTTTTGTTCATTATTTCATGTATAGGAGTTTCTTGCTTATGTAGAATGGATCAATAAGCAAAACTGTGAAATGGAAAATATTTCCATTAGGAAGCAAAATACCAATAATAGAAATTGCAGAGTTGAATTTAAGCTTGATATAAGGAACACTTCCTAAGAATTAAGAGCTGTCAGTGATAGCAGCAGATGAAGCCAACTGGAATGCAAAAGAAAGTTAAATTCAGAGCCAGCCTCCTAATACGCACAAACAAAAACCTAGCCGTGTAACCTTGGGCAAGTTACTTAACCCCAATTGCCCTAAAGGGGCGACTAGGTGGAGCAGTGAGTAAGAGCACCGGCCTCGGAGTTTGGATGACCCGAGATCAGATCCGGCCTCAGAAAATGAGCACCCACGCATAAATCAAATGACTAGCCATGTAACCTTGAGCAAGTTACTTAACCCCAATAGCTTTAAAAAAAAAAAAAAAGAGCTATTCAGAATTAGAATGGGTGGGAAAGATAGTGGATCACTTTCTTCTCTCCTCTTCTCCCTCTTCAAGGGAGAATAAAAATCTTCAAGTTGTTGTTTCTCCATTCTGCTAATTGGACCATAAGAGGCCAAAGGAGATGCTACCCTGTATTCTCTGAATCCATGCTTTCCTTATCTTCAGCCAGGGCATTTCTTACTCAACTTCCCCCTTGCTTACTCTCTGTTTTTTCTACCTCTTGTTCCATTGACTCTGAAAAGCACAAACCGTAAACTTCTATAGTGTTCTCTTTATCATCTTTGTGACTTCCTATCCCAAAACTACTCTATCAGTTGTGTCCCTAATTAGAATGTAAGGTTCTTCAGCATAGTGACTGTTTTAATTTTGTATTTTTATCTGCAGCATTTAGTACCATGCTTATCATATACTAAAGGTTTAGCAAATGCTGTTTATACATTCATTCTTTAATGGCAAACTAGATTACTGGTTGTTGATTATGTTTTAGAGGAGATGCTTGTTTCATATAGTTTGTACTACATGGCTTCTAAGGTCCCTTCTGATGCTTAGATTCTTTCATTCTGTGAGGTGAGTAGCATACCACTGATACTAATTTTATACATTGGCAAATGGAAGTTAAACAATTTGCTCAAGGTCATGAAGCTAGTTAGGAATGAAGAGCCCAACCTAAGTCCTATATTAAGCACATATTGCAAGATAACATGATGTTTTCTCTAAAGACCATAATATCCCAGAGATCTGGAATTGATTTTGCATTTCATTTTGTACCATGGTACAGTGTATCGTAGAATGCATTTATATATAGTATAACACTTTACATGATGAGTTTTTTTAAAATGATGCTAACTAATGGAACAAGACTGGATATTTGATGAAGTGTCAGAGAAAAAAGACCCCATTCTCTTTGCCTCTCATCATTGACCTAAATAAATAAATAAACTTCCTTTTTTCCTGTCTATGGAGACCAGCAATCAGGAGTGTGTTTTTGAGAGTGACAAAAGTTAGAAGGTGAACAGTTTCATAGGCCCTACTTCTCTCTGCAGTATTCTTCCTCTCTGACCTGTTTCCATGGTGATATATGTTGCTTTACTCCTTCTTTAGCTCTCCTTTCTGGTAATGCTCAGGGCTTTAGGCTGCAAGGAACCCCATAGGCAGCAGGTCTTGTGGGAGCTAGAGCCTATGGGCACTTAGTTGAGGTCATAAGAGATCCTTAGATCATGTACTGCCACTACCAAAAAGTACATATAAATAAAGAAATTATATGAGGCCCTCTTCTGAGTGCTGTAAAGCAGAATAAACACACTCAATCATTGCCCTGTAGGTGTGTACTACATAAGAGAGATATCAGCAATATAAATGTGTACATTTAAAGATATGGCAGATATTTAATGTCTCTTCATATAATGCTTTGTAACTATATTATGCCATTTGATCTTCCCAACAAAAAAAAGGTGAGTTACATAGTTCCTATCTTAGTTGAATTAGGTGGTTCATTTTTAATGGAAGAAATTGGGTCTGGAAGAAGTGAAATGTCTTGCCCAAGGGGACAAAGCTTATAAGTGACAATGCTAAGACTTAAATGATATTTTTTTATACTTTCCTTTTCACCAAAGCATTACAGAAGTTAAATTCATTTAAAAAAAATGTTAACTGACATAAGAACAGATAGTAAATTTTATCTTTAAATCTAGGCAAGAATATTTGAGGGATTAGAGATAAGGGTAAGAATATAAAATAGAAGAGAGAACAAGAGTCCAGGACGTAGGGATTGGTGGTTCCTTTGCATTTTACTCTGACTGACCACATTTGTATGATTGTGTTCTGGTCAAATGTAATGGTAATGTAATTTTGAATTTGAAGATCCCTTTATGTTGGCATAAGTAGCAGGTACTTAGCACTTAGTAACTGTTCAAGATTCCTGTCTCCTGTTACTGATGTAACAGGAAGGGGTTGCCTGAAGGAAGTAGGTAATACTGTGTATATAAGAAAAGTCCCAGAGAGGCACAGTCAGCATTTCCTTGAGACTGAGATCTGGTGGCAGAACAGCTATGGAAGAATGGAGAACTGAGTCCTGAAAACTTGTGGTGGTGGAGCTTCTTCTGAACAGGAGTCCAGAGCCTGGAGCCAGGAGCCCAGGAGCCCTGGAACCAAGGAGCCAGGAGTCCAGGAGTCCAGGAGCCAGGAGCCCAGGTGACTGAAGTATGACTGGGATGCTGAGACTTTGTTTGCGGCTTGGTTGAGCCTTGAATTTCCTGGAGTGGAAATGGTGAGAGATCTGACATGGACCAGACCCTGTGAACTTCAGGGCAGAGCAGGACCTGCCCAGAGAGCTGGTCAAGGAACTGGGAGCTGCCTGCCATTGAACCTAGGTGACAGTCTAGGGGATCCAGGTAGAATCTGGGACCATGGAAGGGGATCCAGGGAATCTGAGAACAGGCACCAAGTCAAAATGAAGAAAATACCTCTCCTTGGGTACTGAGTAATTATGGAATTATAGTTTACTAGTGACCTAAGGGGTGGAGGGGTTTTTGTATGATACTTAAGTAAGACTTTGCTGAATAAGTGACTTTGAGTACTTTGAGATATTGTTACTGATAAGAGACTGAGTTACTCAAGACTTTGCCCCATGAGTGGAAGACTTTGACCATCTACTTTGAAACTACTGATAAGAGACTGATTGGGTTAATCAAGACTTTGCCCCATGAGTGGAAGACTTTGATCATGTACTTTGAAACTACTGATAAGTGACTGAGTTAACTTGAGAGTGACTATTTTACTTTGAGACTGTGTTGTGAATATTATATTGTGACTATTATATGATTGTTCCTGATTAGTGACTCAGTTAACAATTGCCCCATGAGTAGAAGACTTGGACTATTGTACTTTGAGATCATATTGTGATTTTCTGTGATAAGTGGTAATTTTGTGAATGCTGTACCTTGATTTCCTGTGGATGTTTTACTTTGATTTGTTATGGAATAAATAGAGTGATCACTGTACTGAGTAATCAGAACCTTAAAAGCTGTTAACAGTAGCATTTTTCTGGAAAGCTTCTGTGCATGACATTACATCAAGGCACCACATTTTAAGAGACACCACTGGTAACTTGAAGAACACCCAGACGAGATTAACAAGTATGGTGAGAATCTTTCAGTTCCTTCTGTCTTGAAGAGTCTAGCAACAGTTGCTATCAAGTATGTGAAGGGCTGTGATATGGAAGAGAGATTCAAGAGAGACCTAAAACTAATGGAATTAGTTGAAACAATAGATGAACAAGGGAGAGAAGCATCTTTCTTTTTAATTCAATGAAAAATTTTGTAACAATTACCAGGATCCTGAAGTGTAATGGGTTGCCTTTGAAAGGAATGGGTTGCACACAGGGCTGGTAAATTATTAACAATCTGGTCTCCAAATTTGCATGACACATTTTAAAATTTAATTTGCATTTTTTTTTTTTGCTTTTTGGAGGGGGGAAGGTAGGGCAATTGGGGTTAAATGACTTGCCCAAGGTCACATAGCTAGTTTTTGTGTTAAGTGTCTGAGGCTGGATTTGAACTCAGGTCCTCCTGACTCCATGACTGATGTTCTATTCAGTGTGCCATCTGGATGCCCCTTAATCTGCATTTTTAAACTTTTTCTCTGTCACTCATGTAAGTCTAGACAATGGACAAAGTGACAAATCAAGCCCTAGTTTTAATATATGCCAGTTTCTGAGGTGTTCAAAAAGTGATCACACTGAATATTTAACAATAGGTTCTATTGAGTTTAAAGTCATAGGAGATAATATAAAATCCTGACTTTGTCACCATATGTATTACCTCTAGAAATTCAGTCTCTCCCATAGTCTTTTTAACAGTAAAATGAGAGACTTGGACTAAATCATCTCTTACTCACTTTTAGCTCTAGAATCTATGATCCTATGATCCCATTTTCTCAATTGATGTCTTCAAATTGGGCTGGGTGATCACTTACTGTGGAAGTTAGAAGTTGTAGAGAGATTTCCTGAATAGGAATAGATTGGATAGAATAACCTTGTAATTGGTAAGTTCCCTTATAATTCTAAGATTCTGGGATTCCATGAAGCTCCACACAGATCACCAGCCTAAGATAACATGTCAAAGGAGGCCATTTGTTTTTGGTGTCCCATTGCTTAAGTAATTTGACAA
Source organism: Gymnobelideus leadbeateri (assembly GCA_011680675.1). Lineage (NCBI taxonomy): Eukaryota > Metazoa > Chordata > Mammalia > Diprotodontia > Petauridae > Gymnobelideus > Gymnobelideus leadbeateri. The sequence goes on from WOXC01008695.1 coordinate 6,970, forward strand.
CCACCCAGCTTTCTAGGTGCCTATGCTGAAAAACATTTCCACAGGATTTTGCTTTTAACTATTCATAATCTCCAAAAAACTTCTTTTGGGTGAATCTGCATGTTTAAAGTAAATTCTGGATGTCTTCAAACCATTCATGGCCTAAACTTCAGATAATTTGGAAGGTTATTTGAGAGATGTTGGGTTTTCTTAGTGTCATACACACATACATGTACATACGTACATATGTTTGTATATGCATGTGTGCATATGTGTATATGTAGGTATCTGACTAATGATGAGGCAGACTAGGTGACCCGATCTTTAGCAAAAATGAAATGGGCATGGAGTAAACCACAGGTAAACCAATTTGCTTCTTGTCAATCTAAGAAAGGATATCTTCAAAATGTAGTTATAGAAATGACTAATTCAATCCAATCCAACAGGCATTAATTAATTGACCACCATTTGTAAAGTACTATGTTATTTGCTAGGGACACAAGACAAGCCCTCCCCCCACCCCAGATCCTGCTTTCAAGGAGCTTAACATTCAACTGAATTAGTAATTTCTATGACCATTCATATATACTCTTGAGTTCAGACCACTTAAATATGGTGCCATAGAAATACAAAATTTTTTTTAAAAAAATGTACTTTCAGAACAACATGCTTTTGAAATATGAAAATATGTATAGTCAGAAACTCTGGATTTTCAAGGATTCAATGGGGGCCTGGACTCCTGGACTTGTTTGATGCAATGAAGTCTATACAAAGAAGAAAGTAAACTTAAGTATTAGGCTTACCGATTTAACTGTATATAGCTTACTGTTGTTTAATAATATTTTATCAATATAAGTAGTTCAGTCTTTCTGGTGCATGCATTTGGAACTGCTTCCAATATAATAATAAAATATCTTATGTCTTAACATTTATGATGTATAATTTATAAATTTTATGCATTTTTTTAGAATTATAGCAGAGAAACTCATTTTTCTCTAGGACTGATTCAATTTTGTTATATTTATTAAAGATATGTTCTCCCACTTACTCCCAAAGGACTTGAAGTGACATGTGTTATAATACAGTTGAAGACAAAATATCTAAGGATAAAATATTACTGGAACTATCTGAGAAAAGCAGAAGGAGACACTTTTAGCCACTTGAGTTATGCGGATTGTGACACAGTCAATACATTTAGCTCTAAATTTGCAGAGGAGAAAAACAGAAATACACAGCACTACAAAATTTTGTTGATTTTTTTGGCCTATGAAGAACACAAATTAATCTTCAGAGACAATACTTTCCCTGGAACTAACTTAAAAAAATTAAATTTGGAACAGTATTGTGATTAGTAATAAGCCAATAATAAAGAATTTTAGGAAGAATAATTCTGTTATCCTCCCTCTCCTCCTCCCCATCCCCATTGTTACTTAACAAGCCATGGCATTTTTCCAGTGAAGAGTTTATAAATCTACATTAACTGCCAGCCACCAGCAGCCATCAGGATGACTTACTAGCCATCTATTTGAATTGTCATAATGGCTCAGTTACATCCAGGTGAATATATTTTAAAGTCTTAATTGTGAACACATTCATACTAGGGAGATTGAAGAATAGAAAATTAAGTGAATATTAATAGAATTGATATGATACATGTATTATGTAGATGAAAATCATATTATGGAAATGAAATGTGATCTCAATTAAATTGTATCAGAATGAAAAACAGTCACTTGGAGTTATGCATTTCTAATTATTTCTTCCTGTAAACTCAGTAGGTAGTATTTTACATGTCTGAAATGATTATCTAAGTGAGTAATAAATACAGACTGTGGCTGGTCTGCAGTTAAGTTATACAGCTTCTTAACAATGCAAACTGTAATAATACCTCTCTTATGATCTCCATGTATTTTTGGCAGTTAAGTATAAAGTGGAATTTTGAGACTGACTTTATTAAACCTTGAAGGCTTTAATTTTTTAAAAAACCAAAGTAGACTTTGTTCTTCTATTAGCTTGGAGACGGGAAATACCTTAAGCAATTATTGACATTGAGAATGTTTGATAAATACCATTGTGAAAAATAGGATGATTTGAAGTCACCCATCAAAAATACATGGTTGAATCATTTCCACTTATTTGACTTGGGAGCTGAGCTACAGATCTATGTATCATTTATCAAGTTAAAAAAATTTCGGGATTCACATAGATACACATCAGACTCTAGTTTCCCCAGTGGTCACTATAGTGTAGAATAGAATTTGAATTAAAAGCAAAAAAATCTCAAGAGACAAAAGCATATCTTTTAAAATTTAAACATGCATAAAAGAGGTGAATTTATTTTGTGTTTTGCTGAGTATGTAACAAGCTTTTGGCCCCCATGCCCAATTATATCAGGGCTCTGAAGCCTCTAGAGTTCACATGACAATCCTAAGCATTTGAAATGGGACTGGAAGAGATTTGGGAAGCCATTAAGGGAATATGTTGACACAGCTTTTGTGGATTTAAAATAATTTTACTCTATCATAGTTTTGGACAAAGAAAGCAGTTTTGCATCTACCTCCTTTACCTTATCCTGTGGAAGTATTTAAAAATCAGATACCTTTTCAACTCAGAGAATTTCTCTGATCAAGTAATTTCTCTACCCAAAAATGTCTCTACTGCTCACTTTCACTTAGGGGATAATTCCTAAGATAGTGACACTGTTATCCAGGATCGGAACATTAGGAATGAATGAATTCTGCAATGGATGAATGGATGAAAAAATTACTTATAAAATGTTTTCTATATGCTAGGAAGATTATAAATCCCATCTAGACATCCTGGAGTCAGTTATCATATACTATTCCCTTTCATGTGATGCAATGGAAAAAGTAGTGGGTTCAGAATGAAAGGACTTGGGTTCAGAATCCCATCTCTGAGAGTTTTGACTTGTAAGCCTTGGGAAAGTCACTTAAGTTCTCTCCTTTCAGTACTGTCACTTATAAAAGTAGGGGGTTGTAATAGATGGCCCCCTAAGTTGCTTTTAGTTTTAAATTCAGGATATTATTTAATTTTTGTTTCTAATGCACACTTTGATATCCAATTTATTTCTTTCTTCTCCTGCCTTTGTGTTTTTGATCTTATCATTCTCCATTCCTGAAATGAACTGTCTTCTCCTCATTCTCCATCTTGCTTTCCTTTCAGGTCCATGATCATGCTACATGATTTCTTCTTTATTACCACCTTATACCCAGTAGAATAGGGATCCTTCTTTCCCTAAATCTCACATAACACTTTGTATTTCTTTTTACATGTATCATGCTTTGCCTTGAATCCTCGTTAAATTGTTTATTTGAATGACTTTTCTACCTTCTGCATCTTTTGCATTTTGGATTATAAGCTTCTTATAAAAATCTGCAGCTCATCTATTTTTGTATGCCAGAACCTAGTAGTGTCTTGAACTGTTTTCCCTTTATGGAGTGGGAAAGGTGGTAAGGAGCTCCTGGTGGTAAAAGTCCTTCCACTGATGTAGGTGGGCCAATTATCTATATTTAATAGTCTTGGAGATTTGTCTATGACACTGACTGGTTTAGTGTTTTGCCCAATAGTTAGCATGTGTCAGAGTCAGGTTTAATTTCAGGTCTTCTTGAGTTCAAGATTGATGCTTTATTCACTATACTATGGTGCCCTCCTCTTCTAATAAGATGTTTAACAAGTCCTTGTTAAATTGAATTCAATATATTCCTTCTCAAAGGTTGTGGGGTAAAGTAGTTAACAATGTATTAACAACTCTTATTAAGCTGACTACTGAAAATTTCTGACAATTGATTGTATAGATTTCAGGATTGCAAGAAGTGTTCTAGAAGGTATACAAAAAAATAGGAAAAGACAGGATTCTGGGAAGATGCAGGATGGGCCAGAAAACTTTCAACTCTCCAAATTTCCTCCACAACAAAAGACAGAATATCACCTCAGAACAGCAAAAATAATTATGGGGTAAATCAGCTGTGCTCCATTTTGAGAAGATCCCAGGAAAGAGCTGACCTCAAGGGGCAGAGTGAAGTGCAAACAGCTCCTGGCACCTATGCAGAATCAACCAACAACAAGCCCCATTGGTAGCTGTGTTGGGAGGCAGACTCAGCCTTATAAACTTTAATTTTGAAGACAGTGTAGGGGTTTGATGGCTGTGTAGGAGAAGATTGAAGAACCTTCCACTATTAAAGGATGCCATGTACAGTTGTGCTGACCAGACCCATCCTGGGCTGTGGCTGCAGGGAGAAGGTGATAGCACATACCTGGTGAGTGCGGGAGAGGAGGGAAGGGGATCTTGCTGTGGGCACTTGTGGAAGAGCAGAGACCCTACTTTCAATTCGTTCTGGGGCAGAGAAAATAGCTATAGTTTGTAGCCACTGAAGGGACCCCAAGGAGCATGATCACCTGTGGCACAATGTGGCTGTGGGCTATAGTGGTGGCTTAGGAGTGGCAAGCAGAGCCCAAGGTTTGGCCCTGAGACAGTCCTCAGAAAATAACGGTACACAGGACCTGAGTCATGGGATATCATTGCTCATTTCTTAGGACTACAACTTAATTATGCAAATAGACATTTAAAACAAAATACAACCTCCAACCCCCCAACCCCCACCCAATGAATAAAAAGGAACAAGCAAAGGAGGAAAAAAACAACAACAACTATAGATAGCTACTATGGGGATAAAGAAGATCTGGATTCTTATTCAGAGGAAGATAATGGAGCTAAAAAAGCCACTTCTTTTTCAAAATGGGAAATATTTAGAGATCTCACACACAAAAAAGAATTCTTGGAAGAACTTATAAAGGACTTCAAAAATCAAATAAGAGAGACTAAAAAAATAGAAAAAAAGAGCAATCCAAGAAAATCAAGGAAACTATGAAAAAGTCACTCAACTTGAAGTAGAGAATCAAAAACTTAAGGAAGAAAATAATTTCTTGAAAACTAAATTGGGGAAGGGGAAGCTAATGACATTCTTAGACACCAAGAAATCATAAAACACAATCAAAATAATGAAAAAAAATAGAAGAAAAAGTGAAACATCTAATCAGAAAAATAACTGATGTAGAGATCGGATCAAAGAGAAATAATATAAGAATAGTTGGACTATCTGCAAAGTATGATAAAAAAGAATATTGACAAACTATTATAAGGGATTATCAAGGAAAATTATCTAGAAGATGAAGGCAAAGCGGGGAAAAAAATCCAACTGATCATCACCTGAAAGAGATACATAGAGGAAAACTTACAGGAATATCATAGCCTATTTCAAAGCTCTCAATTTAGGGAGAAAATATTGGAAGCAACAAGGAAAAAACCCAATTTAAATGTCATGGAACTACAATAAGCATGTCAGAAGATCTAGCAGCTGCTATATTGGTGGACCATAAGTCTTGGAATACTATATTTCATAGAGCAAAAGTCCTGGCATTATGGCCAAGGATAACTTACCCAGAAAAGTTAAGTATAATCCTGAATGAATACAAAACAAAAACGGACATTTAATGCAATGAAAGATTTTCAGGTTTTTTGTGACAAAAACCCCAAAACTTAAGGGAAAATTTGATATATAAAATCCAGGGAAAATAGAAGGTAAACATTAAAGACCAATTATAAGGGATTCAATAAGGTCAAATTGTTTATTTTGTACATATGAAAATATTAGTAGTTCTCTTGTGATTGTCATCATTCCTTGGGTAGCATGAAAAAAAGGCATGGGCTGAGCTGAGAATGATGAGGGAATTCTAAAAACAAATTTAAAAAACTCTGCAGGGAGAGATAAAAAGGCGTGATTATCTCATATAAATGAGGCATAAAAGGAAAAAATTGATACAGAAGAAGTAGGAGAGATGGCAGGTAGTTCTGGAACCTTACAGTCATTGTGAATAGGTTAAAAAGGGAAATGTGTGTGTGTCTATGTGTGTGTGTCTATGTGTGTGTGTATGTGTGTGTGTGTGTGTGTGTGTGTGTGTATATATGTATGTATGTATGTATAAAAGTCTTCTATATTCAGAAGGAAATAAGAGGACAAGGGGATAGGGTAGAAGGAGAGGATAAGATAGGGACTTTTAGAGTGGTCAGTAGGCTAAGGAATAAGAGGTCAAGGTAGTGAGTAGAAGTAAAGGAGAGGAATGAGGAGAGATATGGTCAATAGGGTGAGAAGGAAAGTGAGAAAAATAGGAAGGAAGAAAATACACAATGAGTAATTGTGAACATTAGAATGTGAATGGGATAAATTTGCCCTCAAAACAGAAATGGGTAGCAGATTAAAAATTTGAATTCAACAACATGTTGCTTTCAGGAAGCATTATAAAAATGAGACACACACACAAAAATAAAATAAAGGGCAAGAGTAGAATTTATTATGTGAAAAATGCAGGGATTGTAATCATGATCTCAGATAAAATTAGAGTTAAAATAATCAAAAGTGAAAAATAGAGAAACTATACTATTTATCAGCAATATTATTCATTATTGTTTTAGACTATTTAAAATACCTAGACAGTATAAAATAACTGAGTGTATATCTACCAAAACAGACAAAGGAACTATATGAACATAAACATAAATTTTTTTTTACACAAATAAACTCCAATCTAAATAATTGAAGTAATATTTATTGTTCATGAGTAGGTAAAGGCAATATACTTTTTTAAATGAGAATTTTACTTAACTAATCTATATTCAATATCATCCCAATTAAATTACTAAAAATATTTTACTAAGTTAGAAAAATAACAAAGTTCATTTCGAAGAGCAAAACATCAGGAACTCCAAATACACTAGGAAAAAAAAAGATGTAAAGGAAGTAGACCAGGCAGTTTCAGACCCTAAACCATAAGGGAGAGCATTGCTGAGGTATAAAAAGAATAATTTGAGGTGGAGCCAAGATGGTGGAGTAAAAACAGGAATGCTGTACAGCTCCCACTCCAAACACCTCAAATACCTGCAAAATTTGACTCTAAACACATTTTAGAGCTATAGAACCCACAAAGTGACAGAGAAAAACAAATCTCCTGCTGAAGGCAGCCTGGCAGGGAGGGCCTATCACATGAAGCTAGGAGTCAAGCCCAGCCCTGTGTGAGCTGAGCCCAGCCCTGAGGTCTTTGCATCTTGACTTGAGGCTGGCTCTTAGCTTCCATGGTTCCTCTTCCATGGGTCTAGCTCCTATCTGAATCCACCCAACTGTCAACTGGGTTTAAAGACAGGCAGCTCCCTACTCCTTGTCCAGTTCCTTGTCCCATTCCTGTTTCATATTGAAGCTCACAGTGTCCAATTCACCTCAAGTCCTTCACAGTTTCTGTTCCTGGGAAGACAAAACTTAACAAAGCCACAATAAAATTCATCCACATTGCCGGCATCATCATCAATTCACTATCTGCCTATGAAATAAACACAGACCCAAAACAAAGTCTGAGAAATCAACATAAATCATCAGTATAGTCCCAGGACCTCTGAAAACATCATTAAGACCCTCCTCCAGGACTTGCATAAGCATACAACAAGAAAATCCTCTTTCAGGGCTTCTGAACCAGCAGTAAGGTCCCAGGGCTTCTATAACAACAGCAACGTCCTCTATCAGCAGACAAATATGACAAAGTAACATCAAAACACACAAAGTACCAGCACCACAGCCATGCTTCCTCCCAGTTCTCCTCTTCTCGTTTCTTAGTTCTTCTCAATTTTCTTCTCGGTTCTCAGTTCTGCTACCACAAGTTCTATTCCCAATTCTTCTCTCTCCAGCCTGGGCCTCTTCTTATATATTATCATTAGCTCCTCCCTGCCCCACCCCTTCCTGTTGCATCAGCAAGTTTATACCGCCATGGGATTCACAAGTTCTGCTTTTGAACAACGTCTTGATATAATCAGGAATGCTCAACTTGAAACAAGAGGCTAAATACTTGTTTGTTTGCCATTACAAGGGTCAGGGAAGATCTTTAAATCCCTATTACCATTACAGAGGTACATGCTTTTGTTAATCTTCATTTTATAAATGAGTTAACTAAGGCAGACCAAGGCTAAATTACTTACCAGGGTCACATAGCCAGTAAGTGTTTGAGGCAAGATTTGAACTCTACTCTTCCTGATTCTTGGTCCAGTGCTTTATCCTTTGCATCACCTAGCTGCCTAGATGTATAAAAAGTGTGGAGACAGTATTTACATCAGACTTCTTATGGAATATACATGCAAGAATTCTTTTAAGATTTCTTTTATCCTTATGATTATATGTTTATTGAAGAGTACTAGCTTGGACAACTGCCAGTCTACCAAATCTCTAACATTAGTATTAATTTTCATTCTCTGAGCACATGATGACTGGCAATAATAAAATTTGATCCTTGGCAGTACTAAGTGGCAGAAAGAGCTCTGGCCTAGCTCTAGTGCCCACTATTCCATTAACTAGCAGGGTGAACATATAGAACACTATATGTAGGATTAGAAACTGTAGCAACAATTCAGGTCTCCACAATTTACTATTTATGTGTCCTTCAGCAGTCAGTTTCTCCAAGGTTTCTGTTTCCTTATTTGTGGAATGGTATCAGGGGGCAGACCATCCAGGGAGATGGTCCCACCACAATGAGAAGATAGTGAGATATGGAAGAAAGAGGCAGTCCCCAACAATGAGGTAGTAAATAGGTTTTATTCAAGGAGCTTTTTTATGACCCTTAGTGGTGGCAGACAGTGGTAGATATCTACACCAGAGGTTAATAGGAACAGAACAAAGAAGGCTTAGTGCCAAAAGATGGCACTTAGACACATGGGTGATTATGTAATTTTTTTTTCATGGACAATTATATAATAGAGCTGTTTTGTTGTATATCACTGTGATAACCCAAATGTAGAAATATGCTAAGCTCACCTCCTCACACTCTTGCTCTCCCCATTCAAATGTAAATAATGACATTTGTCTCTATCTACTTCCATTATATGACTAGGAGACATGGTATGTGGTGGATTTGAGCACATTGCAACATAACAAAGAAGTCTAAAGAGCAGGCAAACAATGTCACCAAAGAAATGTGCCATCAAAAGGACTGGTCATGGAGAAAAATATAATAAGTGGATTACCTGAGTGCTATGCTTTTTCTTAGGGGAAAAAAGGAGAAAGGTCCTCCTCATGCTAGGTGGATCTCCGTGACTAAGGACAAGAACAAGAGTCACACAGAGTTCATTGGCATGTAAGCGGCTGCACTATGCTTCATTGAAAGGAATGTTCAAATCAAAGAAATCACAGATCCATTTGAGAACTGAGTACTACCTATCTCATAGGATTGTTGTGGAGTGTGCTTTGTAAACTATGAGGGACTACATAAATAGAAGTATTCCTTAATCTCTGCAGTTATCAATTTTCTTGTCTGTCACATAATCATAATATTACTCTTAAGTTTACAAAACGTTTAACCTAAATTATCTCATTTGATCCTCACAATAACCATGGAAGTCAAGTACTATTACCATCTCCATTTTGTGATTGAGGAAACTGAGGATGAGAGAGGTTGAGTGCCTTCCCCAGGATTACATCACTAGTGTCTAAAAGAAGATTTTGATATGGAACATCCTGAATGCAACCACCTGACACTATTCACTGTGTGATCTAACTACATTGAGTAAGCTACTGTCACAGTCTATTATAGGCCTCATAGTCTGATTTTATGAACAGATGGGATAGCAAGTTCAAGTAGGCCAAGATTAAAAATTAACTTTAAATTGCCTCCTTTGGGTATTATAATCCACAAATTAGAAAATTTGAAGGATATAATAGTGGAGCTTTTTCCATGTAGATCTCCCCAATAGAATATTAGGTTCTTTTTTTTTTTAGTTTTTGAAATTATTTATTTAATTTTTAGTTTTCAACGTTCATTTCCACAAGATCTTGAGTTACAAATTTTCTCCCCATCTCTCTCCTACCCCCACTCCAAGATGGCAGGCATACTGAATATCCCCTCCCCAAATATAATTCTCTTATATCCCCTTTTGCCCCTTCCCCACTTCTTGTAGGGCAAGATGAATTTCTATACCCCACTGCCTCTATATCTTATTTCCTGGTTGCATGTAAAAACAATTTTTTTACATTTGTATAAAAAACTTTGAGTTCCAGATTCTATCCCTTATTCCCTCCTCACCACCCCCCCACCCCAACTGGGAAGACAAGCAATTCAATATACGCTATACATGTGTAGTTACACAAAACATTTCCATAGTAATCATGTTGTGAAAGACTATACTTCCCTCCATCCTATCCCACTCCCCATTTATTCTATTTTCTCCTTTGACCTTGTCGCTTTTCAAAAGTGTTTGTTTCTAATTATTCTCTCTCCCAATCTGCTCTTCCTTCTGTCATCTCCACTTTTGTCCCCTTCTCCCCTACTTTCCTGTAGGGTAGGATACCTAGTTAAGTGTTTATGTTATTCCCTCCTTAAACCAAATTCAATGAGAGTAAGGTTGAGTCATTCCCTTTTACCTTCCTTCACTCTTCCCCTGCATTGTAACAGCTTCTCTTACCTCTTTTATGTAAGATAATTTACCCTATTCTATCCCTACCTTTCTCCTTTTCGCAATATATTCCTCTCCCACCTCTTAATTTTGTTTTTTAGAAATCATCCGTTAATATTAAACTCATCCTGTGCCCTCTATCTATGGATATATGTACATACTTATACTCATACACTTACATATACACATAAACACCCACCTATACATATATATGTATATTTATATACGTACATTTTCCCTTCAACTATCCTCATACTGAGAAAAGTCTCATGAGTTACAAATATCATCTTTCCATGTAGGAATGTAAATAGTTCAACTTATTATTAAGTTGATTTATATGATTTCTCTTTCCTGTTTACCTTTTCATGTTTCTTTTACTTCTTGTATTAGAAGGCAACTTTTCTGGTCAGTTCTGGTCTTTTCATCAGGAATGTTTGAAAGTCCTCTTTATGTTGAATATTCATATTTTTTTTTAAACAAATGCTTTATTAACTTCTGTTTTACATCATTCATTTCTGCCAGATTTTGAGTTACAATCATTTTCCCCCCATTATTCCCCTACCCAACCTCCCTGAATAGCAGTCCCACAAGATATTGCTTCCTCCAATCTGCTCTCTCCCATACCTTCTCCCATACCCCCATAGACTTTTCCATTAGAGGAAGATGAATCTTTGTGTCCCAATGCCTGAACACCTTATCTCCCAATTATAGGCAAAAGAGTATTAATATTAGTATTTATATATATATATTTGAAAGATTTAATGTTACGTCCTCGAATTTCAGATCCATTTCCTTCCTCCCTTGTCACCCATTCCTTCTTGGGAGATAAGTAATTCAGTATATTTTGTACATGTCTAGCTATGCAAAACATTATCATGGTAGATATATTGTACAAGGCTGCTTATAATTCCCTCCCACTCATCCCACCCCCCACCTGGTCCATTCCCTACATGGTCCTGTCCCTCTTCTATAGTGGGTACTTCCAACCTCCCCTCACCCCAAGGATGCCCTCCCATCCATCATCCCTCCTCCCATCCCCTTCCCCCTATCCTGCTACAGGTTGAGATATCCCATTTAGTATGTATGTCATTTTCTCCCTGAACCAAATTCAATGTGAATGTGGTTTTGCCTTTTTAGCCTTCCTTATTCTCCCCCTCCTTTGCACCCACTTCCCTACATGAGATAGTTTACCCTACCATGTCTCTCCCCATCTCCTCTTGCCACTTTCCTCTCTCACCTCATAATTTCATCCCTTGAGTACTCTCCCTTCCCAACAAAATCAACCTATGCCCTCTATCCATATATAACTGTAACCATATACACACACATTCACATATGTATTCATATGACCACACCCCCTTCTTCCATTATTTTCATAGTGAGAAAGATATCATTAGTCACAGTTATTGCTATTCCATATAGGAATGTAAATAGTTCAACTTTGATAAGTTCCTTTTGATTTCTTTTCCCTGATTACCTTATCAGGCATCTCTTGCTTCTTGTGTCTGGCTGTCAAATTTTCTATTCAATTCTGGTTTTTTCCTCAAGAATGCTTGAAAGTCCTCTATTCCACTGAATGACCATATTTTCCCCTGAAACAAAATACTCAGTTTTGCTGGGTAGGTGACCCTTGGGTTCATTCCCAGTTCTTTTGCCCTCTGGAATATCACATTCCATGCCCTTCGATCCCTCAGAAGCTGCCAGGTCCTGGGCTATTCTCATTGTGTTTCCACAATATTGAAATTGTTTCTTCCTGGCTACTTGTAGGATTTTCTCCTTGATCTGGGGATTCTGGAACCTGGCTATAATATTCCTGGGAGTTTTCTTTTTGGGATCTTTTTCAGGAGGTAATCCGTGGATTCTTTCAACCTCTATTTTGCCCTCTGGATCTAAAACATCGGGGCAGTTTTCCTTGAGAATTTCTTGAAGGGTGATTTCTAGGTTCTTTCCTTGATCATGGCTTTCAGGTAGTCCAATAATTTTTAAATTGTCTCTCCTGGATCTATTTTCCAGGTCAGTGGTTTTTCCCATGAGATATTTCACATTGCCTTCTAATCTTTCGTTTGTTTGGATCTGCTTAACAGCATCTTGATTTCTCATAAAGTCATTAGCTTCCATTTGCTCCAGTCTAACTCTGAAGGAATGAATCTCCTCAGTGAACTTTGAGATTCTTTTTCCATCTGGCAAATTCGACTTTTTAAGGCATTCTTCTCCTCATTGCCCTTTTGGGCCTCCTTTGCCATTTGAGTTAGTCTATTTTTTAAGGTGTTGTTTTCCTCAGTCAGGCTGTTGACCCTCATTTCATACTTTCCTGCATCCTTCTCATTTCTCTTTCCAATTTTTCCTCCACTTCTCTTATTTGATTTTTAAAGTCCTTCTTAAGGTCCTCTATGGCCTGCAACCCGCTCATGTTTTCCCCTGGGGCTTTTGGAGCAGGACTTCTGACCTCACAGTCCTTTTCCCGCTCTATGCCCCCACAATAGGAGTCTAGGGTTGCATTTTTCTGTTTCCTTTGCCTTGGCATGTTGCCACTTAATTGCTTGACTTTTGGGCTTGTTGCCACACTATGGCTTTAGGGCCAGCTAGAGGAATTTTCGTCCTGACCGTGTGGGGGGCAACTTCCGTTTTTGGTAAGCTGTAAACCCACCCACAACTTCCACCCTGGATCACAATCCAGATCCAGGGAGGTTAAAGCAAGAGCGATTACCCCCCAAGACTGATCGCTGGATCTCCCCACGATTTGTAGGCGGGGAGCCAGAAATGCCTATGAAAACTACAAAATGGCGTTTGTCCTCAGCGGCTTCTAGCCCCCAGGGGAGGGAGCCGACGCATTTCCTAATACCAGTCCCAAAGTCCATAGGACACTAACCTCTTACTTTGTCCTAGCAAGTCTATGTTGATAATTCTGGAGTCGCCACAGCTCCTGGTGTTCTGGGGTTCCTCCAGCTGGCTGCTGGCCCTGCCGCCCTGGGGCTAAAACCTCAGCTCACACGGACCTGGGCTCGGCTCGGCTCCTGCGCTCTGCGCGCTGCCAGGTCCCAGACCGCTGCACTGGTCCTTCCTGCAGGGCTGCTGGGCTGTCCTCAGCGGGAGGTTAGCTTCTCTGTGTCGTTCTGTGGGTGCTGGGGCTCCAGAAGTTGTTCAGAGTCCCCTTTTACATAGTTTGGGGGGAATCTGGGGGCAGAGTGGCTTGGATGAGCTGTTTCTACTCCGCCATCTTGGCTCCGCCCCCTCTCTAGCTTCTTTTTTTGATCATGGCTTTCAGGTAGTCCAATAATTTTTAATATCTCCCCTGGATCTATTTTCCAGGTTAGTGGTTTTTCCAATGAGATATTGCACATGTCCTTCTATTTTTTCATTCATTTTGATCTGATTCATAGTATCTTGATTTCTTACAAAGTCATCAGCTTCCATTTGCTCCCGTCTAATTTTGAAGGAATTATTTTCTTTAGTGAGTTTTTGAAATTCCTTTTCCATCTGGGCAATTTGACTTTTTAAGGCATTGTCCTTTAAGGCATTCTCCTCATTGACTTTTTGGGCCTCTTTTGCTATTTGAGTTAGTCTATTTTTTGAGGAGTTATTTTCTTCAGTATTTTTTGGGTCTCCTTTAGCAGGCTATTTACTAGCTTTTCATGATTTTCTTGCATCATTCTCATTTCTCTTCCCATTTTTTCCCTCTACTTCTCTTACTTGATTTTCAAAATCTTTCTTGAGCTCCTCCATGGCCTATGACCAGTTTACATTTTTCGTGGAGGTTTTTGATGCAGGAGTTTTGACCTTTTTGTCTTCTTCTGGTTCTATGTTTTGATCATTTTTGTCACCAAAAATGATTCTGTAGTTTGATTATGCTTCCTCTGTTTGTTCGTCTTGCCAATTACTTGACTTTTGAGCTCTGTGCTAAAGTAGAACTCTGCTTCCAGACTGGAGAGTGCCGTGTCTCAAATTTCTGGGGTTTGGTGGAACTCTTTTCAGAGCTTTTACTAGGCATCTGCCTCAGAACTATGAGAAGGTTTGCCTCTCCATAGCCTCAACAAGCTCTGACATACCACTACTTTTCATCCCAGGATGCTTACCTAAGTCTATGACCCAGATCAAAGCAGGGCAAAGGAAGAGAATCATTCCTCAGTGCAGCAGAGAAATTCCTGCAAATGAACTCTGGTTGGCCACTTGGTCTCTCCACATTGTGTGGGCCTAGAGCTTTGGATGCAGCCACCTTGCAAGCAGCTGCAGACATGGCTATCTCCATCACTCTGGGGGCAGGTGCCACATGGTGCTCTTCTGTCACCCATTTCCAACAAAGTTCCTCCACTTATCTTTTACTTTCTCTTTGGTGTTTATGGGTTGAGAAGTCTGGAAACTTCCACAACTGCCAGTGATTCACTCTCCTTAAGTCTGCTGCCATGGGTCTGTGCCACTGCTCTTGGTCTATGCAGCCCAAGTGAGACTGTGCTCTGCTGCCAGCCTGATGCAATAGACCCTTCCTGTCAGCCTGCTAGGCTGCCTTCAGTGGGAGATTTGTTTCTATCTCTAACTTTGTGGGTTTCTGTAGCACTAAAATTTGTTTAGAGTCATTTTGGAGGTCATTTGAGTGGGAGCTCAAGCAAGTTCCTGTTTTTACTCCTCCATCTTATTTCTATGCCAATATTATGTTCTTCAAGTCAGAATCTGTTTCTTTTCTTTCTTTCTGTATCTCCAGCACCTGATATTTAGTAGGTGCTTAAAGATGTTTAATGAATATATAAATCAACTGCAGTTCATTCTGTAAACTGTGACATAGATACTTTTTTTTTTCAGTAAAGAGTACAGTTTGGTGTTTCAAAAAAGAATGGCTCCCTGGAATAACACAAGGTTGTCAAACAAGTTAATTTAGTGTGATTGGTACAGTATTGTCTCATTTGGTGGCACCTTTAATAGAATTCCAAAGTGGTAGCAAAGAGGCATGCATCTTGTGAAAAAGAAATTAGAAACGAAACAATGGATTTGGCAACATTCCCTGGGAGTGAAAGAATCAGGAATGTGTCAACACCTATTTATCTCTCTCTCCACCTGTGTCAGGAGCTTTCATATGCATGGTTCATATTTTTTGAAAAATAGTATTTTTTTATATTGAGTAGATACCTTGATATTTGGGTTAGCTCCAGAGATCAACTTTTTAGGAAGAGAAAATTTCTAACTGTGAGGACATGCAACATCTATTTACACTCCTACTCTTTGAAAAACCATAGAAAAATTATTTTTGAGTAGCCACAAGTCTGTGGCCTTTATTCTTTTCAGTGTTTTAAATCTCCTTAGCCTGCTGAGAAGACTGAAATCAGTCTTTTTTAGCACTCACATGTTTATCTTGGAACCCTACAGTTCAAAAAATTAATTTCTCTTGGAATCAAAATGTCATGATGAAGCTGGTTATTCTGACTGGGTTTTTACTTGCAAAGCAATCAATTTCTATTAATTATGCATCCTCTATAGGGATTGCCTGGCACATTTCCCTCAAAGCCTTTCAGCTCTCTAACTTATTCTTGATTGTCCTTAATGAAAAAAGTGGAACTTTTGCCTTTAAACTAAGATTACTTTAAAGTCAAAGATTATGAAAGAATTTATTTTTCCACAAAGTGTATTATTTTATATTATATGTGTGTAGAAAGTGCCATTACCTTTTAGAGGCAGTTTCTAGCCTTTACTTTTATGAATAAAATTGAAGAAATTTCAACTCTGCCATGACTTGGTTATTTAATAGAGGATCTGAAGTATATGCTGCCAAATGTCTTTTGCTTATGAGACCATTTTTGACTTTTGGAGGCAAAGCTATGTGAAATATTTGCTTAGTGAAATTTTTTCACATACACACAAAAATATTGCTTTTATATCACAATATATAGACTACTCTCATAAGTTGTCTTTTTGAAATTAGAAAACATAAATGCTTTACTTAATTAAGCATCATTACTTAGTATTCCTTGTTCCATTATTTGTGGTGAACCACAGCTAACACTCAAAGTTCTCTAGCTATAATGATGGTGAAGATGAACCTATCACCCATTTACCCATCTCTATTTACTAGAGAAATGTAGCCCCAAATATATAAGAAGATGGGGGTGATACCTTTCTATTATCAGATAATGTAGGCCCTCTGGATCTGGAGATGTTGTCTCAGCTAAATCATGTAAATTTGAATTAACTCTCACTTTATTTAAGCTTGAACTGAATTTTCAGTGTCATTATTTGCAGATTGGAAACTGGCAAATGCTAAAAATCAGGGTTTTATTTATTGTTTGTTGATGGTCTAGATTTAAGAAAATGATGGAGAAAATGTTTGTAATATAGATTAAATTTAAAGTACGTCATGGGTATATTTCCCCTGCCCACCCCTGCCCAATGATTTAGTTGTTAAACACTCACTATCACACCCTAAATGTAACCTTGTTAAGGAGAGATGCTGTTTTTGTTTTTCCTTTGTGTCCCTGATATAGAGAAAAAAAATGGCTTCCAACCAGGAATAATAATAATCATTATAATAGCATTTACAGAGTACTTTAAGGTTTGCAAATGTTATCTCATTTGATCTTCCCAACAAGCCTGTGAATTAGGTACTATCATCATCCCTATTTTACTGAAGTTGTAAGATATTAAGTACTATGTCCAGTATCACATAGCTACTAACCATTTAAGGCAGGATTCAAACTCAAGTTCAAGTCCAACACTCCAACCACTGATTTGCCAAGGTTTAAAGCATAGGTTCCCAGAGTGGGTGATACTACCTCCTTGGGAGCACTGGAACAGTGGGGTGATAGTAACCTTTGATGCAGTAAAAAGGTGGTGGAAGCATAAGGAAAGAAGAGAAGAAAAATTTGAAAAACCATGTGTTTTATCTGTTGTGTAACAGAGTTAAAGTCATAGTGATTACATTATTTTCCAAATAAACACATAAAATGCAAGTTATAAACAATCAGAGTTCCAGTCCACTGACATGTCTTAAGAAATGTGACAGGGGAGGAGCCAAGATGGCGGAGTAGAAACAGCTCATCCAAGCCACTCTGCCCCCAGATTACCCCTAAACTATGTAAAAGGGGACTCTGAACAACTTCTGGAGCACCAGCACCCACAGAACGACACAGAGAAGCTAACCTCCCTCTGATGACAGCCCAGCAGCCCTGCAGGAAGGACCAGTGCAGAGGTCTGGGAGCCGGCAGCGCGCTACACGCAGAGTGCAGGGTGCAGGGAGTGGAGCCGAGCAGAGCCCAGATCCACATGAGCTGAGGTTTTAGCCCCAGGGTGGCAGGGCCAGCAGCTGGCTGGAGGAACCCCAGAACACCAGCAGCTGTGGTGACTCCAGAATTATCAACATAGACATGCCTAGGAAAAAGTAAGAGGTTAGTATCCTATGGACTTTTGGACCTGTATTTGGGGAATGAGTGGGCTCCCTGCCCTGGGGGCTAGAAGCTGCTGAGGAGATATGCCATTTCGTAGTTTTCACAGGCAGCTCCAGCTCTTGGCCTGCGAATTTGTAGGGAGATCCAGTGATCCGTCTTGGGGGGTAATTGCTCTTGCTTTAACCTCCCTGGATCTGGACTGTGATCTAGGGTGGAAGTCGTGGGTGGGTTTACAGCTTGCCAGAAATGGAAGTTGCCCCCCACACATTCGGGATGAAAATTCCTCTATCTGGCCTTAAAGCCATAGTGTGGCAACAAGCCCAAAAGTCAAGTAATTAAGCAGCAACATGCCAAGGCAAAAGAAAAAGAAAAATGCAACCCTAGACTCCTATTTTTGGGGCATAGAGGGGGAAAAGGACTGTGAGGTCAGAAGTCCTGCTCCAAAAGCCCCAGGGGAAAACATGAACGGGTTGCAGGCCATAGAGGACCTTAAGAAGGACTTTAAAAATCAAATAAGAGAAGTGGAGGAAAAATTGGAAAGAGAAATGAGAAGGATGCAGGAAAAGTATGAAATGAGGGTCAACAGCCTGACTGAGGAAACAACACCTTAAAAAATAGACTAACTCAAATGGCAAAGGAGGCCCAAAAGGGCAATGAGGAGAAGAATGCCTTAAAAAGTCGAATTTGCCAGATGGAAAAAGAATCTCAAAAGTTCACTGAGGAGATTCATTCCTTCAGAGTTAGACTGGAGCAAATGGAAGCTAATGACTTTATGAGAAATCAAGATGCTGTTAAGCAGATCCAAACAAACGAAAGATTAGAAGGCAATGTGAAATATCTCATGGGAAAAACCACTGACCAGGAAAATAGATCCAGGAGAGACAATTTAAAATTATTGGACTACCTGAAAGCCATGATCAAAGAAAGAACCTAGAAATCACCCTTTAAGAAATTCTCAAGGAAAATTGCCCTAATGTTTTAGATCCAGAGGGCAAAATAGAGGTTGAAAGAATCCATCGATCACCTCCTGAAAAAGATCCCAAAAAGAAAACTCCCAGGAATATTATGGCCAGGTTCCAGAATCCCCAGATCAAGGAGAAAATACTACAAGCACCCAGGAAGAAACAATTTCAATATTGTGGAAACACAATGAGAATAGCCCAGGACCTGGCAGCTTCTACACTGAGGTATCGAAGGGCATGGAATATAATATTCCAGAGGGCAAAAAAACTGAGAATGAACCCAAGGGTCACCTACCCAGCAAAACTGAGTATTTTGTTTCAGGGGAAAATATGGTCATTCAGTGGAATAGAGGACTTTCAAGCATTCTTTTTTTTTCTTTTTCTTTTTTCTTTAATATTTATTAACTTCTGATTTACATCATTCATTTCTGCCAGATTTTGAGTTACAATAATTTTCCCCCCATTATTCCCCTACCCAACCTCCCAGAATAGTAGTCCCACAAGATATCGCTTCCTCCAATCTGCTCTCCCCCATACCTTCTCCCAAAACCCCATCAACTTTTCCATTAGAAGAAGGTGAATCTTTGTGTCCCGATGCCTGCACATCTTATCTCCCTATTACAAGCAAAAGAGTATCGATAATAGTATTTATATATATTTGAAACATTTAATGTTATGACCTCGAATTTCAGATCCATTTCCTTCCTCCCTTGTCACTCATTCCCTCTTGGGAGATAAGTAATTTAGTATATGTTGTACATGTCTAGCTATGCAAAATATTATCATAGTAGATATAATGTATAAGGCTGCTTATAATTCCCTCCCACTCATCCCACCCCCCACCTGGTCCATTCCCTACATGATCCTGTCCCTCTTCTATAGTGGGTACTTCCAACCTCCCCTCCCCCCAAGGATGCCCTCCCATCCATCATCCCTCCTCTCATCCCCCTTCCCCTATCCTGCTGCAGGTTGAGATATCCCATTTAGTATGTATGTCATTTTCTCCCTGAACCAAATTCAATGTGAATGTGGTTTTGCCTTTTTAGCCTTCCTTATTCTCCCCCTCCTTTGCAACCACTTCCCGTTGTTTCTTCTACATGGGATAGTTTACCCTACCCTATCTCTCCCCATCTCCTCTTGCTACTTTCCTCTCTCACCTCATAATTTCATCCCTTGAGTATTCTCCCTTCCCAACAAATTCAACCTATGCCCTCTATCCATATATAACTGTAACCAAATACACACACATTCACATATGTATTCATATGACCACACACCCTTCTTCCACTATTTTCATAGTGAGAAAGATATCATCAGTCACAGTTATTGCTTTTCCATATAGGAATGTAAATAGTTCAACTTTGATAAGTTCCTTTTGATTTCTTTTCCTGATTACCTTCTCAGGCATCTCTTCCTTCTTGTGTCTGGATGTCAAATTTTCTATTCAATTCTGGTATTTTCCTCAAGAATGCTTGAAAGTCCTCTATTCCACTGAATGACCATATTTTCCCCTGAAACAAAATACTCAGTTTTGCTGGGTAGGTGACCCTTGGGTTCATTCCCAGTTCTTTTGCCCTCTGGAATATCATATTCCATGCCCTTCGATACCTCAGTGTAGAAGCTCCCAGGTCCTGGGCTATTCTCATTGTGTTTCCACAATATTGAAATTGTTTCTTCCTGGCTGCTTGTAGTATTTTCTCCTTGATCTGGTGATTCTGGAATCTGGCCATAATATTCCTGGGAGTTTTCTTTTGGGGATCTTTTTCCGGAGGTGATTGGTGGATTCTTTCAACCTCTATTTTGCCCTCTGGATCTAAAACATCAGGGCAGTTTTCCTTGAGAATTTCTTGAAGGGTGATTTCTAGGTTCTTTCTTTGATCATGGCTTTCAGGTAGACCAATAATTTTTAAATTGTCTCTCCTGGATCTATTTTCCAGGTCAGTGGTTTTTCCCATGAGATATTTCACATTGCCTTCTAATCTTTCATTTGTGTGGATCTGCTTAACAGCATCTTGATTTCTCATAAAGTCATTAGCTTCCATTTGCTTCAGTCTAACTCTGAAGGAATGAATCTCCTCAGTGAACTTTTGAGATTCTTTTTCCATCTGGCAAATTCGACTTTTTAAGGCATTCTTCTCCTCATTGCCGTTTTGGGCCTCCTTTGCCATTTGAGTCAGTCTATTTTTTAAGGTGTTGTTTTCCTCAGTCAGGCTGTTGACCCTCATTTCATACTTTTCGTGCATCCTTCTCATTTCTCTTTCCAATTTTTCCTCCACTTTTCTTATTTGATTTTTAAAGTCCTTCTTAAGGTCCTCTATGGCTTGCAACCGTTCATGTTTTCTCCTGGGGCTTTTGGAGCAGGACTTCTGACCTCACAGTCCTTTTCCCCCTCTATGCCCCAAAAATAGGAGTCTAGGTTTGCATTTTTCTGTTTCCTTTGCCTTGGCATGTTGCCACTTAATTGCTTGACTTTGGGGCTTGTTGCCACACTATGGCTTTAAGGCCAGATAGAGGAATTTTTGTCCCGAACGTGTGGGGGGCAATTTCCGTTTCTGGCAAGCTGGAAACCCACCCACAACTTCCACACTAGTTCACAGTCCAGATCCAAGGAGGTTAAAGCAAGAGCGATTAATCCCCAAGACTGATCACTGGATCTACCTACGATTTGGAGGCTGGGAGCTGGAGCCGCCTCTGAAAACTGCAAAATAGCGTGTCTCCTCAGTGGCTTCTAGCCCCCAGGGGAGGGAGCCGATGCATTCCCTAAATACCAGTCCCAAAGTCCATAGGACACCAACCTCTTACTTTGTCCTAGGCATGTCTATGTTGATAATTCTGGTGTCACCACAGCTCCTGGTGTTCTGGGGTTCCTCCAGCTGGCTGCTGGCCCTGCCGCCCGGGGCTAAAACCTCAGCTCACGCGGACCTGGGCTCGGCTCGGCTCTGCTCCTGCGCTCTGCATGCTGCATGCTGCCAGCTCCCAGACTGCTGCCCTGGTCCTTCCTGCAGGGCTGCTGGGCTGCCCTCAGCGGGATGTTAGCTTCTCTGTATCGTTCTTTGGGTGCTGGGGCTCCAGAAGTTGTTCAGAGTCCCCTTTTACATAGTTTGGGGGTAATATGGGGGCAGAGTGGCTTGGAAGAGCTGTTTCTACTCTGCCATCTTGGCTCCGCCCCTTTCAAGCATTCTTCAGGAAAAAAACAGAATTGAATAGAAAATTTGACATCCAGACACAAGAAGGAAGAGATGCCTGAGAAGGTAATCAGGGAAAAGAAATCAAAAGGAACTTATCAAAGTTGAACTATTTACATTCCTATATGGAAAAGCAATAACTGGGACTGATGATATCTTTCTTACTGTGAAGATAATGGAAGAAGGGTGTGTGGTCATATAAATACATATGTGAATGTGTGTGTATATGGTTACAGTTATATATGGATAGAGGGCATAGGTTGCATCTGTTGGGAAGGGAGAATACTCAAGGGATGAAATTATGAGGTGAGAGAGGAAAGTGGCAAGAGGAGATGGGGAGAGACAGGGTAGGGTAAACTATCTCATGTAGAAGAAGCAAGGGGAAGTGGTTGCAAGGGAGGGGGAGAATAGGAAGGCAAAAAAGGCAAAACCACATTCTCATTGAATTTGGTTCAGGGAGAGAATGATATACATACTAAATGGGATATCTCAACCTGCAGCAGAATAGGGGGAAGGGGGATGAGAGGAGGGATGATGGATGGGAGGGCATCCTTGGGGAGGGGAGGTTGGAAGTACCCACTATAGAAGAGGGACAGGATCATGTAGGGAATGGACCAGGTGGGGGGTGGGATGAGTGGGAGGGAATTATAAGCAGCCTTGTACAATACATCTACTATGATAATGTTTTGCATAGCTAGACATGTACAACATATACTGAATTACTTATCTCCCAAGAGGGAATGGGTGACAAGGGAGGAAGGAAATGGATCTGAAATTCGAGGTCTTAACATTAAATGTTTCAAATATATATAAATACTATTATTAATACTCTTTTGCTTATAATTGGGAGATAAGATGTGCAGGCATTGGGACACAAAGATTCACCTTCCTCTAATGGAAAAGTCGAAGGGGGTATGGGAGAAGGTATGGGAGAGAACAGATTAGAGGAAGCGATATCTTGTGGGACTGCTATTCTGGGAGGTTGGGTAGGGGAATAATGGGGTGAAAATGATTGTAATTCAAAATCTAGTGGAAATGAATGATGTAAAACAGAAGTTAATAAAGAATGTGTTTAAAAAAAGAAAAGAAATGTGACAGAAGGTGAGTGTTTTGCATCATCTGGAAGTCCAGCATGCAGCAGCAGGAATATGTTCCTGTAATGACTTTTTAAAAATATAATACTATATGGTTAGTTGACATAATATTGTATTATCAAAATTTCAATGGATGAAAAAACCTCATAAATTTAGAGTAAGTTATTAAATTTAAGATGCACCATTTAAAATAGATTTTATATATTTTTGGAATGATGAAAATTTCAAAAGATAGTTAAAAGGTTAAAGAAAGATTTCTCATGGGTTCTGAGTAATTTTTGTTTTTAGAAAAGGGGGAAGAAGGTCAAATAAACTTGGAACCTCTGGTCTAAAGCATTTCAGAGGTTCTTGCTAAGAAGTCAACACATTTAGGAGTAGTCTAGGCATAAGGTTATTGGCTATTTCAATAGCCTACTGATTTGTTTTCCCGCCTTGGGTCTCTTCCCACTGTAATCTGTCCTTCACAAAGCTATGAATGTGATCTTCCTAAAGTGCTACTCTAACTGTGTAACAACCCCTACCACAATTCTGTAAACTCCAGTAGTCTCCTATTACCTCTAAAATCAAACATGACACCTTTTTTTTTTTTTTTTGCTTTCAATGTGGTTCATGAAGTGATTCCTTTCCACCTTTCCAGTCTTTTTAATCCTTGTTTCCCTCCACCTGTTGTTGTTTTTTGTCCTTCATGCTTGAAGAGGACCATGACCTCAGGAAGGTGATGCCATGATTTGCAAGTAAATTGGATTTAAGTAAGGGAGGGCTGTGCAGAGTCACCAGCCTTATTTTCTCCTCTGGAGCCATCTTGGTCCAGTGACAAGATATAGACCAGAATGACTGAAGATGGCCCCAGCTGTAGTGGGAGACCATAGCCTTTTAAAGCTAAGGCCTTTCCAAGGTCTCAATTTGACTGAGGATATGCCCACTCAGTGATTAAGCTAGGTAAGAAATAAAGCAAAAAATGACCTCTTTTACCTAGTCAAAAAAATTAATCTAGGAGAGGAATACTATCCTCAGGGTTTTCTGGCCAAAACAGAAAAAGAAGGAGCTTGTGTTGCCCAACTGAAATTGCCTAGTTGGGTCTCCAGTGGGGTAGCTCAGGCTACTTACAGGTTATTGTTTGTCCTTTGTTCTCATTCCTTCTTGAACTTTCTGCAGCTAATGATGCTGCTGATCACTGAGTTCTACTGCCCCTTCTACTGTATGCTTTCTGTTTTTTTGTGTACAACTCTCCATCTCTCCAATCTGTGCATTTGCATTGACTTTCCTCTGTCCATGCCAGCTTCTCTTTTTTCAAATCTGACTCCTTACTTCTTGGGTTTGCTTCCAGTGTCAGATAAAATCTCACCTCCAAGAAGCCTTTTCCATTTCCCCTTAATGTTAATACCTTTTCTCGGAGGGAAGCTAGGGCTTTCCCTCTGAGTTTATCTCCAATTTATTCTGTATATGTTTTGTCTTCCAGTTAAATTGTGAGCAACTTGAGGGCCAGGACTATTTTTGCTTCTCTTTCTAACACTAGTGCTTAGTACAGTGTTTACTAAATGACTGCTCTATTTTCAGGAGCCCAGTGATTGACTGGTAAGAGGAGTAGTGAGAAGGACCTTTGAAATTTCTGAATCCAGGTCTTTCATTTTATTGACGAGGAAACTGATATTTAGAGAGTGGAAGTGCTTTTTGCAAGGTGATACTATATGGGGTAGTCTAGAATTTGGGGGTAGAGAACTAGGTGGTTCATTTCACTAAGTAGAATTGCTCTACTTTTAATATTGTTATTGTTCTACTCCTCCCTTAAATATAGCATTTAATTATCTTATTTTAACTAAAAAATCATGTCTTAAAAATTATAAAGATTCTTCACCACCAGAGAATGCACTACACAAGAGAAAACAATGTTCTGTTCTTTCTTAACAGCTCAATTTATTACACATAGTTATTTCTGTATTCTGAATATCACACCAATAAAACTAAATTCAGTGAATGACTGACATTTTAATTACCTACAGTATGATTACCTCATATGCTACTTGAAAACTATTTTAATCTTTAGCATATTGTTTTGCCTTTGCATTATAATAATTGTTTTACATAACAAATGTGGAATATAATTCATTTTGATTGTTACAATACAATTCAGAGCTCATAAACAAAATTTATGATGGAAAGGCAATTGGATATTGATGAAATCAACATAATGGACTGCGTTATTTTGTTCTTACTGCTGAGTCTTTAAATTCTTTACACTGTTGGTATGTTTTGATAATTAATCAGCTACATAATTATCAAGTTAGCAATAAGAATTTAAAATATTTTTCCATTTGGTACTAATAGAAGACAAATGTAACCTCCAATGAACATTTGTGGATTAGATTACAAAATAATTATTGCTACTTTAATACAAATATAAAGAAAAAATCAGGGGTGGCTAGGTGGCGCAGTGAATAGAGCGCCGGCCCTGGAATCAGAAGGACCTGAGTTCGGAGCCGGCCTCAGACACTTAATCCATACAAAAACAAAAACCTAGCCATGTAACCTTGGGCAAGTTACTTAACCCCAATTGCCCTAAAGGGGTGGCTAGGTGGCGCAGTAAGAGCACCGGCCTCGGAGTTGGGATGACCCGAGATCAGATCCGGCCTCAGAAAATGAGCACCCATGCATAAATAATGACTAGCCGTGTAACCTTGAGCAAGTTACTTAACCCCAATTGCTTAAAAAAAAAATCATACTTGGCAAGTTTAAAGAAGCATCCTATGAAATGTTTTTTTCTTGTTTGTCTTATATACAAGAAATAATCATCTCCTTTATCCTTTTCTACAAAACTACCCCCCCATTAAAAAAAACCCACCTTGTATGGAATCTTTCCACTTAGGTGTAGTTTATGTCATTTGATTCTGTTTGTAGCAAGAATGTTAGAGTAGGTGGGATTTGGTCTTCCCAATAGTATAATAGTTCATTTATTTTGGGACAAATATCTCACATTTGGAGAATAATTAGACCTATAGGCATCTACAAAATTTAAGATTCTTATGATCCTTTGTTTCTATTTTGCTACTCTATCATCACCAGTACTTCAGAATCATAAGAGGGATTGCTTGACAGTGAAGGCCATTTTTTTTAAAGCAATTGGGGTTAAGTAACTTGCTCAAGGTTACACGGCTAGTCATTATTTATGTGTAGGTGCTCATTTTCTGAGGCCGGATTTGATCTCGGGTCATCCCAACTCCGAGGCCGGTGCTCTTACTCACTGCACCACCTAGCCACCCCAAGTGAAGGCCATTTTATATTTTTATCTTTTTGACTGATCTGCATGACTATATATATATATATATATATATATGGTTAATATATAATTATATATAATACAATAATTTAACAGTTGTTAATGAAGAAAAAGATCAAAAGAAAATAAAATGAAAAAGAATAAAATAAGTGAAAAAATATGCTTTGGGGGGCGGAGCCAAGACTGCGGAGTAGAAACAGCACTTCCAAAGTGCTCTGCCACACACCACTTCCAAACAATGTAAAAGGGGAATCTGAACAAATTCTGGAGGCCCAGCACCCACAGAACAACACAGAGAAGCTAATCTCCTGCTGAGGACAGCCCAGCAACCCTGTGGGGAGAGGCTAGCACAGAGCTCTGAGAGCAGGCAGCACAGCGCACTAGGAACTGGCAGCACAGCACACTGGGAACTGACAGTGCAGTGCTCTGGGAGCCCAGGCCCGAGTGAGCTGGGGTTTTAGCCCCAGGGTGGCTGGGCCAGCAGCCGGCTGGAGGGACCCCAGAACACCAGTAGCTGTGGCGATTCCAGAATTATCAGAACAGATATGCCTAGGACAAAGTGAGAGGTTAGTGCCCTATGGACTTTGGGACCAGTATTTGGGGAACGTGTTGGCTTCCTCCTCTGTGGGTGAAAAGCTGCTGAGGAAACACATCACAGAGACCATTTTGCAGCATCAGTGGCAGCTCTAGCTCCTGGTCTGCAAACTGTAGAGAGATCCAGCAATCAGTCTGGGGGTTAATTGCTCTTGCTTTAACCTGCTCAGATCTGGATTGTAGTCCTGAGGAAAGGTCTGGGGTGGGTATCCAATTTGTCAGTGCGGGTAGAGGCTTTACAGCGCCACCCAACCTGCAGAAGTTGTGCAGACCCAACGGTTGGGAAGGAAGCTCTCCTGTCTGGTGGCAGAGTCTTACTGTGGCAATAAGCCCAAAAATCAAGTAATTAAGTGGCAATATACCTAGGCAAAGGAAACAAAATAAACAGAAAATGCAACCTTAGACTCCTATTTTGGGGGCAAAGAGGATCAAAGCATGGAACAGGAGGAGAGCTGTGAGGTCAGAACCCCTGCACCAAAAGCCCCCAATGAAAATACAAGCTGGCTACAGGCCATAGAGGACCATAAGAAACAGATAAGAGAAGTGGGGGGAAAACTGGGAAGAGAAATGAGAAAGATTCAAGGAAAGTATGAAATGACAGTCAATAGCCTGACTGAGGAAAATAACACCTTAGAAAATAGACTAACTCAAATGGCAAAAAACCTCAGAAAGGCAATGAGGAGAAAAATGCCTTAAAAAGCCAAATTTTCCAGATGGAAAAAGAATCTCAAAAGTTCACTGAGGAGATTCATTCCTTCAGAATTAGACTGGAGCAAATGGAAGCTAATGACTTTATGAGAAATCAAGACGCTGTTAAGCAGATCCAAACAAATGAAAGAATAGAAGGCAATGTGAAATATCTCATGGGAAAAACCACTGACCTGGAAAATAGATCCAGGAGAGACAATTTAAAAATTATTGGACTACCTGAAAGCCATGATCAAAGAAAGAACCTAGAAATCATCCTCTGAGAAATTCTCAAGGATATTTGCCCTGATGTTTTAGACCCAGAGGGGGAAATAGAGGTTGAAAGAATCCACAGATTGTCTTCTGAAAAGGATCCCCAAAAGAAAACTCCTAGAAATATTATAGCCAGGTTCCAGAACTCCCAGATTAAGGAGAAAATACTACAAGCAGCCAGGAAGAAACAATTTCAATATTGTGGAAACACAATCAGAATAGCACAGGACCTGGCAGCTTCTACACTGAGGAATTGAAGGGCATGGAATATGATATTCCAGAGGGCAAAAGAGCTGGGACTGAACCCAAGGGTCACCTACCCAGCAAAACTGAGTATCTTGTTTCAGGGGAAAATATGGTCATTCAGTGGAATAGAGGACTTTCAAGCATTCTTGAGGAAAAAAAAAACAGAGTTGAATAGAAAATTTGACATTCAGATACAAGAAGCAAGAGATGCTTGAGAAGGTAATCAGGGAAAAGAAATCAAAAGGAGCTTATCAAAGTTGAACTCTTTACATTCCTACATGGAAAAACAATAACTGTGTCTGATGAAACCTTTCTCTGTATGAAAATAATTGAAGAAGGGTATATGGACATATGAATATGTTAATGTGTGTATATATGTTTACAGGTATACATAGATAGAGAGCACTGGTTGAATTCGGTGGGAAGGGATGATACTTAAGGGGTGAAGTTAAGAGGTTAGAGAGGAAAGTGACAAGAGGTGATGGGGAGAGACAGTGTAGGGTAAACTATCTCATGTAGAAGAGGCAAGGGGAAGTAGTTGCAGCGGAGGGGAAGAACAGGAAGGCAAAAAGGCAAAACCCTATTCTCATTGAAGTTGGCTCAAGGAGAGATCACATACATACTAAATGGGATATCTCACCCTGCAGTTGAGTAGGGGAAAGGGGCATGAGAGGGGCGAGGATGGAGGGGAGGGCATTCTGGGGGGAGGGTAGGTTGGAAGTACCCACTATCAAAGAGGGACAGGATCAAAGTAGGGAATGGACCAGGTGGGGGATGGGATGGGTGGGAGGGAAATATAAGCAGCCTTTTACAATATATCTACTATGGTAATGTTTTACATAGCTATACAAGTACAACACATACTGAATTGCTTATCTTCCCAGAGGGAGTGGGTGACAAGGGAGCAAGGGAATGGATTTGAAATTCGAAGTCTTAAAATTAAATGTTTCAAATGTAAAAAAAAATAAAGAAAAGAAAAGAAAAGCAGTTATTAGCTGCATGTTGTTAAAACAGATAGCAGAGGAATTTCATATACATTAATTGGAAAAGGAAAGAATTGTTCCTCAGGTAGTAAATTGGGAGGTAACAAGGGGAAAAGATTTAGCCCAAATATATCAAATAGATTATATTTGTCCCCTACAAGATAAAGGATGCCAATTTATATGCACTTATGTTGACGCTTATTCAGTTGTATTAGTAGCTTGTCCTTATAAAAATGTGAAGTAGAAAAAAAGAAAAAGAAAAATATGCTTTGACCTGTATTCAGAGCCAATCAATTCTTTATCTGAATATGGATAGCATTTTCTTTTGTGAGTCCTTTGTACTTATCTTGGATCATTGTGTTACTGAAAAGGACTGAGTCATTCATAGGTGATCATCACACAATATAGCTGATACTGTGCATGATGTTTTCCTGGTTCTGTTCATTTCTCTTTGAATCAGATTGCATAAGTCTTTCCAGGTTTTTTTTTTTCTGAAATCTCTCTATTCATTCCTTTTTGTGCAATAGTATTCCATTACATTCATATACCACAACTTGTTCAGCCAGTTCCCAACTGATGGGCATTCTCTCAATTTATAATATTTTGCCACCACAAAAAGGGCTGCTATCAATACTTTTGCATATATAGATCCTTCCTCCTTTTCTATGATCTCTTTGGGACATAGACCTAGTAGTTGTATTGGCGAATCAAAGGGTATGCATAATTTTATAGCCGTTTGAACATAGTTCCAAATTTCTCTTCAGAATGGTTGGATCAGTTCATAACACCACCAATAGTGCATTAGTGTCCCAAGTTTCCTACATCCTCTCCAACATTTCTCATTTTCCTTTTTTTTTGTTGTTGTTGTGGTTGTATTAACCAATCTGATATATATATATATATATATATATATATATATATATATATATATATATATATATATATATATATATGAGAATGAGGTGGACCTCAGAGTTGTTTTAATTTGTATTTCTCTAATCAAAAGTGATTGAGAGCACTTTTTCATATGCCTATAATAGCTTTTATTTCTTCATCTGAAAACTGCCTGTTAACAACCTTTCACTATTTATCTATTGGGGAATGGCTTGTATTCTTATAAGTTTTACTGAGTTCTCTATATATTTGAGAAATGAGACCTTTATTAGAGAAACTTGCTCTACATATTCTCTCACAGCTTACTGTTTTCCTTCTAATCTTGGTTTTGTTTCTACAAAATCTTTTTAATTTAATATAATAAAAATTATTTCTTTAACATTTTTTAATGCTCTCTCCTGTTTGGTGATGAATTCTTCCCCTCTACATAGATCAAACAGGTAGACTATTCCTTGCTCTTCTAATTAGCTTATGGTGTAACCCTTTCTTTCTAAATTATGCCAAAGGTCTGTCATATCTAATTTTTCTAATATTCTATTTACCTCCTTATTTTTTTCCTTGTTTCTTTTTTAGTTGATTTATTGAATTCTGAGAGAAGACCATTGGTGTGCCCTATTAATATAATTTGCCATTTATTTCCTCCTTTAACTCACTTAACTTCTTTTTTAAGAGTTTGGATACCATACAACTTAGTGCATATATGTTTAGTATTGATATTGCTTCATTGTGTATGGTACCTTTAACAAGATGTAGTTTCCTTCCATACCTCTTTTAATTTGATCAATTTTTTTTGTTTTTACTTTGTCTAAGATCAGGATTGCATTCTTTGCTTTTCTTTACTTCAGCTGGAGCATAATAGATTCTACTCCAGCCCCTTACCTTTACTCTCCATGTGTCTCTCTGCTTCAAGTGTGTTTCTTGTAAATACCATATTGTAGAATTCTGGTATTTGGTCTAGCCTGCTATCTGCTTCCATTGCATGGGAGAATTTTTCCTATTCACACTCACAGTCATGATTACTACCTGTGTATTTCCATTCATCTTATTCTTTTTCCCATTTGTCCTCTCCCTTCTTTTACCCTTTCCCTCCTCACCAGTGTTTTTCTGTCTACCACCTCCCCTGATCTACCATTCCTTCTGTTAATCTTCACACTACCACCCCTGTTACTTGATCTCTTCTCCTCCTACTTCCCTGTCTGGTAAGATATATATATATATATATATATATATATATATATATATATATATATATATATATATATAGATATATAGATATATAGATATATAGATATATATAGATATATATATATAGATATAGATATATAGATATATATAGATATATATATATAGTGTATATGATTTCTATATATATATTGTGTATATGATTCCTTCTTTGAACCAATACTGATCAGAGTAAGGTCCAACATCTTCCTCTCCACTGTAATAGGTCTTTTGGCCTTCTTCATGTGAAATATTTTATGCTATTCTACCTTTCTGTTCCATTGTATTCCTCTTTCTCATCCCTTATTTTTTATGTCATTTTCTCAAATCTACTGAATACTTTTCCTCTGTCTATTTATATTTCTTCTAGCTGTACTATTAGTGAAACATTTTTAAAAACGAATTACAGGTACCATCTTCCCATGTAAGGATATAAATAGTTAAGCTCTATCGAATCTCTTATACTTTCTTTCCCCTTTTTGCCCATTTATGTTTCTTTTTTATCTTAATATTGTAGGTCAATTTTTAGTTTAGTTCTTGTTTTCTCTTCATGAAAATTTAAAATCATTCTATTTCATTTAATAGATGTTTTTCTGCCCTCATTGCATTATGCTTAATTTTGCTGGGTAAGTGATTCTTGGTTTTGATCCTAGCTCCTTTTCCTTCCAGAATATCATGTTCCATGGCCACTTATCATTTAATGTTGCAACTGTCAAGACCTGTGTAATTCTGATTGTGATTTCCCAATATTTGAATTGTTTCCTAGGCTTGGGTCCTGGTATTGGTGTTTGCATGCTCCACCATACTGGGGCTCAGGCTCTACTGTTGGTTTGCTGAGGTAGGGCTTGCCAATGGCCTCTTGGACATTCCTGGAATGTGCTCCCCTTCTATGTGAGCAAGGTGGATCCCTCACATCAATCTTCCAAATCTCTTAGGCTAAAAGATTGTTTCAACCCATCTTTTTGTGCCTTTCCAGGACTTGTACTGGGGTGCTATTTTTATAGTTGTTTGGAGGTGAATATGGGATAATTACAGTGATTTACTATTTACTTTGTGACCTTGGCTCCCACTAGTCCCAACCACTAGCTCATACTCTAGGCAAGCTCTTAAGAACTTAAAATTATGACCACACCATAATGAATTATTATAGTTGGACTTTTGTGAGCTCTCTAATGCATGAAAACATCTAGAACTATTCTATTGCAAAATTGTTTGATATATTAAAAAGCATTTCCCTAAAGTGAATTATTACCGTTATACACGAATGACTATTGAAAAAAACAGTTTTCTTTTCTTTGAAGGAAATAGAAGGTATCTACATTCTAGGACTTGATTTTCATTTTTTATAGTGGTTAAAGTATTGAAGAACATTTCTTTTGAGGCTATATTACTTATACACTATAACTATTAAAAACTTTTTTTTCCCTGACATACCTATGCCAATTTATAGCCTTGCCTGAAACACCATACTTTCTTGATTAACTAAACATATCAATTTTATCCATTTATGACTTTATAATAAATAAGATCTTGTTTAATATTAGTTGTCACCTTTAAAATCTGAAAAAAAATTTAAATGAACAAGGAAATTAATGACCTAATAAGTATGTTCATTTACTCTTGAAATCTTATAGATTTTGCCTTTTTGGTATACTTTTGCTATAGTTTGAAATTATCTTAATCCTTTCATACAGTACCTAATACAATAAGTAGGAAAATATTTTATTGAGGAAGAATCAATAATAATAAATGGTTTCATGATGTCCAATATATTTATTTGAAAATCTCAAAATACAATGAAACATTAATGGAAGAGGCTAAATATTTTGAATTTGTCATCATTTAATAAGATGAACATTAATTGACTATTAAATATATGTGATAGATCCTGAGGTACACAGGAAGATGAATTGAACATGCTTGATCTTCTCATGAAGATTATGCTTTAATAGAAAAAAATACATAGTCACAAAAAGCTAAAACACAAAACATGTCTGTCATTCTATTTGATTTAAAAACAATGAATTTAGTTCAATTTAACTAACAATTGTAAGTGCCTATTGTGTGTTTTTTTATGTACTATGAATGAAATTTAAATAATGTAGATCAAATTGTTTTTTGTTTACCAATTATATGACATGAAAATGACAAGAATCCCTTATACATTGTCCTAACAGAGATAAGAAAATAAATGAATTCAATAATTAAAAGGAAGAAATTAATCCAGGGACCAATTTATTCTTTTCTTTGACTTCTTTTTCCATCTTTTGTTTTAAAAAACTTTGCATTCTACTCCCTCAAAAGGAAAAGCTCCACAAAAGCTAGCAAATAAAAATCATGGCCTCCCATATGCCTTCCAAAAAGGTAACATTCCCACACTTTTCTATTTCTTTTTTTTAAGCAAATGCTTTATTAACTTCTGTTTTACATCATTCATTTCTGCCAGATTTTGAGTTACAATTTTCCCCCCATCTTTCCCCTACCCACCATCCCTGAATAGCAGTCCCACAAGATATCGCTTCCTCCAATCTGCTCTCTCCCATATCTTCTCCCGTACCCCCTTCGACTTTTCCATTAGAGCAAGGTGAATCTCTGTGCCCCAATGCCTGCACATCTAATCTCCCAATTACATGCAAAAGATTATTAATAATAGTATTTATATATATTTGAAACATTTAATTTTAAGACCTCAAATTTCAGATCCATTCCCTTCCTCCCTTGTCACCCATTCCCTCTGGGAAGATAAGTAATTCAGTATATGTTGTACATGTCTAGCTATGCAAAACATTACCATAGTAGATATATTGTACAAGGCTGCTTATAATTCCCTCCCACCCAGCCCACCCCCCACCTGGTCCATTCCCTACTTGATCCTGTCCCTCTTCTACAGTGGGTACTTCCAACCTCCCCTCCCCCCAAGTATGCCCTCCCATCCATCATCCCTCCTCTCATCCCCCTTCCCCCTATTCTGCTGCAGATTGAGATATCTCATTTAGTATGTATGTCATTCTCTCCCAGAACCAAATTCAATGAGAATGTGGTTTTGCCTTTTTGCCTTCCTATTCTTCCCTTCCCTTGCAGCCACTTCCCCTTGCTTCTTCTACATGAGATAGTTTACCCTACCCTGTCTCTCCCTGTCTCCTCTTACCACTTTCCTCTCTCTCACCTCATAATTTTGCTCCTTAAGTATCATCTCTTCCCAACAAATTCAACCTATGCCCTCTATCCATGTATAACTGTAAACATATATACACACATTCACATATATATTCAAATGACCATATACCCTTCTTCCATTATTTTCATACTGAGAGAGGTTTCATCAGCACACTTTTTTTTTTACCATTGACACTTGGAAATGCCTTTTGGGATACCAGTACTCAGGTTAAAAAAACTAATATATTTGATTAAACAATTCATCATAGGTTTCCTATGTAAATTTCACCTAATGATAACCTTAAACATCACTCAAAATTTACTTAAAAATAAACCTCAGGAAATTTTGGTGAATGTATGCTTTCTATCAGTTATGAAAACTGGGAGTTGCACATGATGATCTTCTTGCAGGATATTGGCACTTGATAATTCTCCAATTTAATTGACTAGTGTCAATGGCATCAAGTTAATTATAAAAGGAGAAAATGTAAGGCTTTTATTTACTTTTGTTTAGGATGTGAACAATTTTATTTTTGATAAAGGCAAAATTATAAAAATACACTGTACCCAATAGATTATTCCAAAATATATTTTATAAATTACCCTTCTTAGATAGTACTTATGGAAAGGAAACATAAAGATTAGGTTACATGTCCACATATGCAAATAATAAATACACTTGCTATTATACATACACTGTTGGTATAGTGGTGTTTTGCCTTTTGTGCAAGTGAATTTCTGGATCTTTTTGAACAGTGTTGAAAATCTTAAAAAATAAAATGCTCTTACTCTCTCTTTGACTCTTCCACAGAAATCTCAGGCATCCAGTCTTTGTATGTAAATTATATGGACATAGAGAACGGAACTATAGTGAGTAAGTACAAATTTTTCTCTACCCTTATGTTTATGAGTTTCTACTTTCCTGACTAATTTGGAACAGGTCATGCCATCCATTCCCATCTGGAGTCTTCCTACTATTGCTTTACCAAGACAGAACTGTTCATTCCCAGTCACTGACCATAATCCAATGAGGGCAAAAGACCTCTAGCATTCAGGAGGAATTATGATCTCTGTGGGGAACCAATTCTTTTCCAAACAGAACCCTGTATTTTGAGTTTCTAGACACTCATTGTAAGAGTCTTATGCCAAAAAGGCTTCAGAACTATTCAGATTATTGGTATTGTTTCTCAGAGATACATGTGTTCTCTCCCCATTAGAATGTTGTCCCTATCTGTTGAAAATGGAAATTATCTTACATTATCAACCCAATCACTAGCTGATAATCTGTTTTATCTCTTCCCTCCTTGTTAGGATAGCTGTTCAGACTCTGCTCCTCTTTCTCTTCTTTTTTAATAAGTCATGTCATTAAGTATTTATTAAGTATCACTATGCACAAATAAATGGGCTAAGCACTGAGAATATAAAGAAAAGCAAAAACAGTCTCCTCCCCATAAGAACTCATGATCTAATTGGGGAGACAACATTCAAATAATTGTGTACAAACAAGATACATGCAGTATAAAATGGCAATCCTAGAGAGAAAGCACTAGCATTATGGAGGATCAGGAAAGACTTCTTGAAAAAGGTAGGATTTTTAGGTGATACCTGAAGAAAGCCAGGGAAGGTAGGAGGCAGAGATTAGGAAGGAGCAAATTCCAGGCATGAGGGACAACCAGTAAAAATGGATAGAATCTGGGGATGGAGTATAACTCATACCTACATCAGAAACTCCTAATATAACATTTGTACCCACCAAATTTAATGTAACCCTTCCTCTCTCTGGCTCTGATTTATAGTCATATATTAACCCACCTTAATTATAACACTAGTTCATACAATATTGCTTTAACTGAGTAAAATCCATTAGGCCTTCAATTTATTCAAGAACAAATCTGATAAAATAATCATTGTCTGGGTACTATATCTTAAAGTAATTCTGAGTAACATGGTAGCCCACTAAGCCAACTTCATTGTGAGAGCTACCCACGGTTCCATCATCTTTTCAGTTACAGCAGGCCTGATTCTTGCATTTTTCTTCAGAGAATCAGTTTATGTCAATAATTCTCAATATATAGCATTACCTATAAACTAAACAATTTTGCTTTCTCTGGATCTTGTCAAAGTATATCTTTGTCAGAATAAGGATTTCTGCCTAAAATGTCTGGTTTCATGCTTTAAAGCATGGAAATATTTGTTTGAAATTTAAAACTAATTCTGTTTATATATCCCTCATACCTTTTACATTTCATTGCAAATTACTTTTCCTGAGAAATGCCATTTTAGACCTGTTGCTTTGTCACTTGAAGCACTGAGATATTTAATTTTGCTCTGATTTCATTGTGCTCCATAAAACTCTACTTTAAATGCTCTAGATACTCAGTGCAAAATTGATTTTATGATATTCACATTGTTCTGAAATATAACTTTTATGTGTTATTTTTATTTTTTCTCTCTATAACCATAATTCATACATCACTCAGGATATTCTAATGCTACATAAAGAACATTTTTAAAGCTTCATACATGTGTACCTTAGAAATGTAATTTAATATTTAAATTTCATTGCATTCATCTGTAAAATCAAGAAACATCTTTGGTACCATTAACTGTCTCAGCCCTCTTAGATAAGAAACACTCATGATCATTAAATTCATTATTGAACAGACAGACAATTTAAGCAGAAATGTAGTATGTGATAGAATCTAGGTTAGAAGCATATGCCTTTGCATCTAAGGCATATTTGCCTTAAATTAAACAATACTTGTTTATCAGCTCATTTTTAGGAAATTGTATTTAAATTAAGGGTATCAATGAAATAGCTAAGTGTGGCTTTGTGAGGTCACATGAACAATAATATTAATGTGAAATGACAGCAAAATGATATAAAATTAATTTTGAAAGTTTGGGATCTCTACACTGAGTACCGTAGGTAGGAACCATGCACTAATTTTGTTACTAGTTCTATGCTTTCTCAGATGTATGCTGTGATTTTGAGGGACTACTAGAAAATATTTCCCCATGACTTTGATATATCTGATTTTCCTGCCTTTAAAATCACTATATTAAGTTATGAGAATCAGGGACCCCAATAAGCCTTGCCTCATCCCAGTGGTGAGAGAATCAAATCATCATCCCATCTGAAGCCCCCAGGCATCATTTCTGTTGCTGATGAGGGAGTGTGATTAATTCAGACAGACTCCAGACTCTGTTTTCTGCTACCAATGATCACCCAGACACCAGATCTCTCATCTGGTCTTCATGAAAGGAACAAAGGAAAGAACAAAAGACAATTAATATCTCAGCTGGGTCCTAGGGCAGAAATGCTGTTGTATATCCAGAAGGGTGTGATTATCTACTTTCCTATGGCTAACCAGCTTTCTACTTTTCCTCTCCAAATCTCTGTGATTGAATAGTTAAGGTCTACTTACATAAAAAAAAAAAATCCTTTTTCTGGTTAGCACTTATACTTCTCTATTTCAGCCCATCCTGTTCTTCCCTTCTCTATTCTTTGCCCTTTGGAACCTTTTTTATTGATTGAAAATTGCCCTTTGGATCAAATCTCTGTCTCATATGCCTTCAACCTTGTAGTCATAGAAACCTAGTTGTCTTTGGAAAGATTCCGCATTCTCTGACCAATACTGGCTACTGGCTATAGTACTGGATAAGCCTCATAAGATCTTAGGATCATAATTAAGGGATCTTTTAGCTCTAATGTAATAATATCATCATACTGAAGGCACTTTAAAAGAGGAGGACGATTCTACACATAAGCTGTTTCATAGAGTACAGGAGCTTATTGGATAATGTGTTACTATTACATAATTAGATGCATCTCAAGCTTAAGTCCTTTATCAATGAGAAGCATTCTGAGAAGTGAAATATGAGTCCCTTTATTTTCCTGTCAGAATCAAAAAGCAAAACTTGGCAATATCAACACTGCATTGCACCAAAGCACTCCTGCAAACAGAGAATTTGATCTTAAGCTCTGAGATGTGTAGGTATATTACATGGAAAAAATCAAAACAAGTGGCTTTCCATTTATTTGCCTTTTTGGAATTTGAGTGGATCCATTTGCCCTTATCTTTGTTCCTGTTAAAAGAATCACTTTAGCTTTGATAAAATCTGCTAGAATAGTTTGTTTCCAAGGTAACATGGTTTAAACGAAAGCATTAGTTTAGATGAATATAACAAAACACTATTAATCAACATAGCGCCTTTGCATGTTATCTCATTATTTTTTACATTTTATACACTTCTTTTTACTGAGTGATGGCACTTTTCACAATTAAATGGTCATGTTTACATAACCCATTTATTTGAACGAGAAATGGAAAATTTTAATCATCCAGATGTTCTGACTTTTCCACATCTGGCTGCCTTGTCATTGCCTTTGTTTGTATGATTCAAATGAGACTGAAAAGGCCAAGCGAGTTCTTTTCTTCTATTAGTTTTTCTACAATTGAAGATTCTATCCTCAGACATATTGCTATTTGTAGGTTTATCTCCTAGACTAAAAACTAGCATGGCATTACTTTTCTTTGAAAGGTGAGTCATCCCTCTTTTAACTTTTGGTATAATTTGTCACAAACAGATATTACAAAAAATCCTGTTAAGTGCATTTTAAGCATTCATATTTTGATGGCAGTTATTTTTTTTCATTTCACACCCATATAATGTTGTTATAAAACCTGGAATACTTTAGTTATAACTAGAAGAAATTCTTTTAAGTAGTGTAGTGGGAAGAACACAAGGATAGGAATTATAAGATTTTTTAAGAGTTTTAGTCCTGGTTTGACTGCTTGGGCAACTCCCTTAATCACTCTGAGTCGCCATCTTCTGGTCTTTAAAATCAGGCTTTGCACAGCACCATGATGAGACTCAAATGCAATGTCATATGCAAAAGAATATTATGACTAAATATATATATATATGCATATACATATATGTGTATATAATATTTATATGTTAGCCAGATAGAATACAATTCATCTTCAGTTTATAATTGCAATAACAGCGGTTAATACATAACATATAACAAGCACATCAATATATCTATCTATATACAACTACCATACTATACAATCTAGTTTGTCTATTTAAAGTTGATAAGGCTATATTAAGTACTTACTATGGGCTGGGCATTTTGCTAATTTCTGAGCACACAAAGAAACAGTCCCCATTCTCAAGCATTTCATAGTCTGATAAGGGACACCATGCAAGCAACTACACACAAACCATATATAGGAAAATTGGAGAAACAGCATGTTATATGAATAAAGGGCTTGAGGAGCAGCCTTGGAATTAGAAAGAACTGGGTTCAGGTTCCTCTTCTGACACATACTAGCTGTGTGCCTATTGATAAAGCTATTTAACCACTTAATGCCAGTTCTTGACCTTCCTAATACTCTACTCCCATCCCTTGCAAACCACTAAGGCTATATTATTAGTGATCTATATTAGTAGTTCTGCACTAGAAAGTCCCTTTGCCAATCAAACCATAGGTTGGAACAAAAATTCCACTTAATAAAATACCTACTAAATAATAGAGAGTGAAGGAAATAGTTGATTCTAGTCGTTGTGCATCTTTGTACTTCTCAATTCAATTTCACTAAGCCTTTATTAAGTACCTGTTAGGTATAATGCTCTGTGATAAGTATTGGGGAGAGAGACAAAAAATAAGCAATCCCTGCTCTCAAGGAACTTACATTATACTAGTGGTATATAAGTAGCATGTAGATAAATTTTCACATGAT
Source organism: Gymnobelideus leadbeateri (assembly GCA_011680675.1). Classification (NCBI taxonomy): domain Eukaryota; kingdom Metazoa; phylum Chordata; class Mammalia; order Diprotodontia; family Petauridae; genus Gymnobelideus; species Gymnobelideus leadbeateri. The sequence goes on from WOXC01008695.1 coordinate 47,139, forward strand.
GATTTGAAGAGGGAAAAAATACTGACAATTGGGAGGATCAGCAAAAGTGGCAGCAAATGAGCTGAACATGAATGAAGCACAAGGGGGACTCAATTTTATGCTAAGGTATGGAGCAGGGGAAGGAAATGACAATTTTGTTGAATAGAAAATAGGATGATTTAGCTGGAACATAGAACACATGAAGGAAAGTAATATGCAATAAGTTTATAGAGGGAGATTTGAGTCAGATTATGAAAGGCTTTAAATGTCAGTCAGAGAAGTCTGTATTATGTCCTAAAAGGCAACAGGGGGTCACTTCAGCTTTTTGAGAAAGGAAGTAGCATGCTGATGTAGGAAGATTATTTTATCAGCCTTTTGGAGAATCAGATGGAGAAAAAGACTGCAAGCTGTAAATTCAAGCAGGTGACTTTTGAAATACTCCAAATGAGAGTTGATAAAAAGGTAGGATGGTAGCCATGAGAGTGAAGAGGAGGAAACCGTTATGAGGCATATTGTATTAGTAGAATTGACAAAACTTGGCAACTGATTTCATATGGAGAGTGAGGGAGAGTGCAGTGTTGAAGATGACTCCAAAGTTGTAAGCCTAGAGGACTGGAAGGATGATTATACCCTTATTTCTCACATTATAGCATTTATTATAACTATTACTATACATATCTTTTCTTCTTAAACTGATTGAAGTAACCTACTTCAAGATAGGTATCATATTTTTATCCCTCATAATATTTAGTACATTTACACAAAATAGATGCTCAACAAATATTAAATTGAGTTAAATTTGTAAAAAAATGAAGGAAAAAGAAATCTAGTCAATTCTTTTTTATTCTGGTTTACATCATTCATTTCCACCAGATTATGAGTTACATTTTCCCCCATTTTTTGCCTACCCACCACCCCAGAATAGCAGTCCCACTAGATATCCCCTCATCCAATCTGCTCTCTCCCATATCTTCTTCCGTACCCCCTTCGACTTTGCCATTAGGGCAAGGTGAATCTCTGAGCCCCAATGCCTGGACATCTTATGAAACATTTAATTTTAAAACTTCGATTTCCAGATCCATTCCCTTTCTCCCTTGTCACCCACTCCCTCTGAGAAGATAAGCAATTCAGTATGTGTTGTACATGTATATCTATGCAAAACATTACCATAGTAGATATATTGTAAAAGACTGCTTATATTTCCCTCCCACCTGTCTCACCTCCCACCTGGTCCATTCCCTAATTTGATCCTGTCCCTCTTTGATAGTGGGTACTTCTAATCTCCCCTCTCCCCAGAATGCCCTCCCCTCCATCATCCCCTCTCTCATCCCCCTTTTCCCTGCTCAGGAGAGTGAGGGTAAGATATTCCATTTAGTATGTATGTGATTCTCTCCTTGAGCCAACTTCAATGAGAACATGCTTTTGCCTTTTTGCCTTCCTGTTCTTCCCCTCCCCTGCAACAACTTCCCCTTGCCTCTTCTACATGAGATAGTTTGCCTTACCCTGTCTCTCTCCATCTCCTCTTGCCACTTTCCTCTCTCACCTCTTGACTTCACCCCTTAAGAATCATCCCTTCCTTGGGGCAGCTAGGTGGCGCAGAGAGCAGAGAGCCAGCCCTGGAGCCAGAAGGACCCGAGCTCGGATCCGGCCGGAGACACCCAACACACAAATAAAACCCAGCCACGTGAACCTGGGCAAGTCACCCAACCCCAATTGCCCTCCAAAAAAAATAATCATCCCTTCCCATCAAATTCAACCTGTGCCCTCTATCCATGTATACCTGTGAACATATGCCATGTACCCTTCTTCAATTATTTTCATAATGAGAAAGGTTTCATCAAACATAGTTATTGTTTTTCCATGTAGGAATGTAAATAGTCCAACTTTGATAAGTTCCTTTTGATTTCTTTTCCCTGATTACCTTCTCAGGCATCTCTTGCTTCTTGTGTCTGGATGTCAAATTTTCTATTCAATTCTGGTTTTTTTCCTCAAGAATGCTTGAAAGTCCTCCATTCCACTGAATGACCATATTTTCCCCTGAAACAAAATACTCAGTTTTGCTGGGTAGGTGACCTTGGGTTCATTCCCAGCTCTTTTGCCCTCTGGAATATCATATTCCATGCCCTTCTATCCCTCAATGTAGAAGCTGCCAGGTCCTGTGCCATTCTGATTGTGTTTTCACAATATTGAAATTGTTTCTTCCTGGCTGCTTGTAGTAGTTTCTCCTTGATCTGGGGATTCTGGAACCTGGCTATAATATTCCTGGGAGTTTTCTTTTGGGGATCTTTTTCAGGAGGTGATTGGTGGATTCTTTCAACCTCTATTTCGCCCTCTGGATCTAAAACATCAGGGCAATTTTCCTTGAGAATTTCTTGAAGGGTGATTTCTAGGTTCTTCTTTGATCATGGCTTTCAGGTAGTCCAATAATTTTTAAATTGTGTCTCCTGGATCTATTTTCCAGGTCAGTGGTTTTTCCCATGAGATATTTCACATTGCCTTCTATTCTTTCATTTGTTTGGATCTGTTTAACAACATCTTGATTTCTCATAAAGTCACTAGCTTCCATTTGCTCCAGTCTAACTCTGAAGGAATGAATCTCCTCAGTGAACTTTTGAGACTCTTTTTCCATCTGGCAAATTCGACTTTTTAAGGCATTCTTCTCCTCATTGCCTTTCTGAGCCTCTTTTGCCATTTGAGTTAGTCTATTTTCTAAGGTGTTATTTTCCTCAGTCAGGCTGTTGACTGTCATTTCATACTTTTCTTGCATCTTTTTCATTTCTCTTCCCAAATTTTCCCCCAGTTCTCTTATCTGCTTCTTAAGGTCCTCTATGGCCTGTAGCCAGCTTGTATTTTCATTTGGGGCTTTTGGTGCAGGAGTTCTGACCTCACAGTCCTCTTCCATGCTTTGAGCCTCTTTGCCCCTAAAATAGGAGTCCAATGTTGAACTTTTTTGTTTATTTTGTTTCGTTTGCCTAGGCATATTGCCACTTAATTACTTGATTTTGGGGCTTGTTGCCACAGTCGGACTCTGCCACCAGACAGGGGAGCTTCCGCCCAAACGTGGGGTCTTCACAACTTCCGCCAGTTGGGTGGCCTCTGTAAAGCCTCCACCCACTCTGGCAAGTTGGATACCCACCCCAAACTTCCCCCCCAGACCATAATCCAGATCCAGGCAGTTTAAAGCAAAAGCGATTAACCCCCAGACTGATTGCTGGATCTTCCTACAGTTCACAGACCAGGAGCTAGAGCCACTACTGATGCTGCAAAATGGCTTCTGTGCAGCTGTTTCTTCAGCAGCTTTTTGCCCCCAGAGGAGGAAGCCATGTGTTCCCCAAATACTGGTCCCAAAGTCCATAGGGCACTAACCTCTCACTTTGTCCTAGGCATATCTGTGCTGATAATTCTGGAATCGCCACAATTGCTGGTGTTCTGGGGTTCCACCAGCAGGCTGAAGGCCTGGCCGCCCTGGGGCTAAAACCTCGAACCTGGGCTCAGCTCTGAGAGCTGCGCTGTAGGTTCCCAGCATGCAGTGCTGCCTGCTCTCAGAGCGCTGTTCTGGCTGCTCCCTGCAGGGCTGCTGGGCTGTCCTCAGCAGGAGGTTAGCTTCTCTGTGCTGTTCTGTGGGTGCTGTGGCTCCAGAAGTTGTTTGGAGCTCCCTTTCACATTGTTTGAAATTTGTGTGGGGCAGAGCACATTGGAAATGCTGTTTCTACTCCGCCATCTTGGCTCCGCCTAGTCAATTCTTTAAAAAGTCACTAATTAATTCCATCAGATCTTTTTTTCTAAATATGAAAACATTTTTGCATCCTGATTATCTTTTATTCTTACATGACCAAACTAATCTGTTTAGATTTCAAGAGAAAGTAAGAAAAGGTTTATTGAAAACTTTGGCATTGTCTAGAAATATCAGGCATCTATATGGACACCAGAAAAATTAAGCCCAAGTTTTCAAAATTTGTAATATATAAAGTAAAATACTTGGGTGTTTGAAGATGCTTTAGACAATCCTTTGTTAGAAATAGTATGCTGTTGCTTAAATCCTTCCCACCCAACCCCCCCACAAAATCTAAAAAACAACAAATACCAACCTACTGTTTGGAAACAGTGCTTAAAAAAAGAATAACATAAGCTCCTTGAGGGCAAAAATAGCTTTTTTAATTTGTTTGCCTTTGTCCTCAATGCTTAACATGGTGGCTGACACATTGTTGTTTAATAAATATATGTTTACTTGATAATTTCATAATTTAGAGTTTAAATTGGTTTTCTTTAAAGGTTGAACTTCTATGAATATGGAGAGAATATTTCCTCTTTGCCTTGCCCTGGTCCCCTGGTCAGTCCTCATCTGGAGTACTGTGTTCAGTTTTTGGTGCTACAGTTTTTTTTTTGTTTGTTTGTTTGTTTTTGTTTTGTTTTGTTTTTGGAGCGGGGAAGGCAGGGCAATTGGGGTTAAGTGTCTTGCCCAAGGTCTTGTGGTAGTTAAGTGTTAAGTTTCTGAGGTTGGATTTGAACTCAGGTCCTCTTGACTCCAGGGCTGGTGCTCTATTTACTGTACCACCTAGCGACCCCTTTTGGTGCTATAGTTTAAGAAAGACATGGATAAGTAGAGAATATTCAGAGAATAATCAATATTTCTGAGGTCCTTTAGTCCATGTCAGGTGAGGATAGGTTGAAAGATCTTGAGTTGTTTAGTTTGGAGAAGAGAAGATAGGGTAGTGGTAGAGGGAAATGATAACCATATCTAGGTACATGGAGAGATATAATGTAGATAATGGGTAGGTTTATTATCTTTATCCACAGAGGAAAGAATTGGGAACAAGGAATAGCAAAGATGTGTTTTCACTCTTTTAATCAAAGGAAAAAATTGAAACAATGAAAACTTCATAATGTATCCCATATAAGGATTCTTATCCAAACTCCCACTCTCACCAAGAACTCTCAAATTAGACTAAAGTTCTATCTCTCTTTCATGTTTCTAAATGTACTTCTAGGGAGTCAGGGAATGATATTCAAGTGCCATTGGCACTTACAACAAGGTAGAATAAGAAAAATTGCATCAAATATCCTCCACAAGTCTGTGACACATTCTCCCATTAATATATACAGAATCCAAGAAAAAGTTGGATCAAGCTATAACAACATTCACCCAGGCACACCCAGGACGGCTTGCTATCACAGGTTCTTTGATCTGCTGTCAAAGGAAAGACTGCTCATAAAGGGGTTAATAATTCTACTTTTAATAACATTCACTAGTCGAGGGAAAAGGTCAGCACCCTGAACTTGGAGAAAATACAAGCAGAGAAAATACAGAGAAATACTAGCAGAGAAATTAGCACAAAGACCAACAGACAGGACTCCAGCTGTCTGAGTAAAGCAATATTGCTATAAACTTTACATACATCTCTGGATCGAGGGAGCACAGACAACATCTGAGTAGTTGGGGGACTCTGAAAATATGGCCACTCAGAGTCTCGACCAGGAAATCAAATGGTCCTTCTTATAAGCAAAACCCCAAACAAAAGTGCCAACTTAGAGTAGATATACACTTCTAAGAACCAGAAGGCACCACAACCCTCATGACTCAGTGCCTAATTAGGTTAGTACCAAAAGGCCTAAAAGCCTTACTACAAGCAAGATTCCCTTAAGCAACCTTCTCTTTACACAAGCTCCTCCCCTAAAGGACTCTATATGATTCAGGAGGGATCACAGCTGGGCACATAGCCCCATTAATGGGTGGGAAATATCTTATATCCTATTAACCTTACACAAACTTAGAGAACACATGTGCTAAAGGAATAACTGACAGCTCTTTTTTCCTGGAAGTACTTTTCTCCCATTCCTGTGTTACTCAAGAAGTGTCTCTTGGACACGGTATAGTTTTTTTGTTAGGATCCCTGTAGATCTGTTAATCTACAGCTATTAGATGTGAATCTACATCTAATATTTTGTTGGCTTTCAGTGAAGACACTTCTGATGGGGTCCTTGGGATGCATATATGTTTGTAACATCAATCTATGTAACATCAGTTTGTAATATCAATTTGTAACATCAGTTTGTAAATGGGGTGCTTTGGGATCTATGTCTGTAAAATCAATTTGTAAAAGCAGTCTTTAAAGTCACACTCCCCACCCCCAGTCTCAAAACATTAACTCTGACCCTTCCCCCTGCCAGCACTCTGCCCAGTAACAACTCATGAACTGTTTATCTCTGCTTGAAACAATAAGCTACTTATGAATCCTTCACAAAACTATCTATAAACATTTTTAGCTTAGGCAAATGTTATCTCCCTTAGTTAGAGTGGCCAGGTGCACCATGAATTCTTCAGTACCCTATCTATAGTTAGCCAATTATACCCACACTGTGTCTCTGATGGCCTTGGTTCCCAACATATATCTTGTCAAGCTTGACATTGAGGGGTGGCAGACTGGGCACTCCTTAGTAGCCATGACAGAGGATTGACTTTAGTGATGTGTCAGGCCTAAAACCACACCTCCAGGTAGCCCCCCTTTGGGCTATTTCCCAGTGAATCATTATGCCTGCGCAGTTGATATTAAAAGTGCATGGTCCTTTAAGCACTGACCACTCCTTAACTCCTCCCTGATTCCACCTTTACTCAGCTATTTAGCATAATTGGCACCTGATTTACTGTCTTGACTCCATAAAACTATGCCTGTGATCCCTGGAAGTTTGCAGGTTCCATAAGAATCTAGCCCACTGTCCTTGTGCAGTGTAACAATAAACTTTACAATTTCAGCTTCAAAGTTTGCTTGAGCCGGGTGAATTCCTTCCAGATTGGATGCCAGGGTGGGCCCCTGGCAGAACCACTTACCCTCCCCCCCTCCTTATCACCCTTCCCTTTTCACTGCCATTGGTTGGTTGGAGGATTTCTATAAACACTGATAGAAAGATGAGATGTCTAGTATCTCTCAGATCCTTAGAAGCTTTCAAGGTACTTCTCTGGCCAAAGGGCTGAAAGGGTATAATGCCATGCACAAGCAGCTTTCCTGAAGAATGCTACTGTGAACAGCTTATAAGTTTCTGATTACATAATGTAGTGAACACTATTCCATAACAAATCAGAGCAAAACATTCACAGTAAATCAAAGCATTCACAATGTTACATCTTATCACAAAAAATCACAATATAGTATTCAAAACAGCTTATCATTAAAATGGCCACATAGTTTTCACCAAAGTGGTCATAATATTTAGAACAAAGAACAATCATCTCAAAGTACAATAGTCAGTCTTCCACACATAGGGTTCACACTAAATTAACTCAATCAGTCACTTATTCAGCAATCAATTACTAAGTATCATTAATTACTAAGCATAATCATTAGAAAATACACAAACCCTCCACCCCTAGGTCACTAGTAAACTAAAATTTCATCACTACTCAGTACCCATGGAGAGGTCTTTTCATCATGACTTGAGGCAGGCAACTCCTACCTGAATCCACCAAACAGTCACCTGGGTTCAATGGCAGACAACTCCCAGTTCCTTGTCCAGCTCTCCATGTAAGTCTTGCTCCACACTGAAGTTTAAAGGGCCCAGTCCATCTCAAATTCTTCACAATTTCTGTTCCTGGGAATTCAAGGCTCAACCAAGCCACAAACAAAGTCTTAGCATCCTGTTCATGCTTCCTCAGTCTTCTGCAGCTTGTTCAAAAAATCAGAATCACTTTATCCAGCCTGGGGGAAGGGAGGGGGGCTCCTGGGCTCCTCATCAGGCTCCACCCCGCAGCTACTTCTGCCTCCAAGGTGCTCCAAGAAATTCTGAATGTGTCTCTCAGGGGCTTTTCTTCTATAACCACAGCATTAGCTACTTCCTGTTTTAGCCAACCCCTTCCTGTTACTTCAGGAACAGGGGTTCATACCTTCAATTTCTTTCACAGAGGTTTGATTAATTACTAAGTGTTAAGTAACTGCTTAGTAACTGCTTACTTACCAATACAAAAAAGGGGTGTTCAAATTTAAATTACATTACCATTACAAAGGAAGAGCAGACCTAGATATAAACGAAATCCTCTCCTTCCTTCTTAGGTGGTTATAAGTTTCTTCTTTTACACACACTAACTGTGTGCCTATGGGCAAGCTACTTAACCACTTAATGCTGATACTTGACCCTCCTAATCATCTCCCACCCTGCTCCCCTGAAACCCATGAAGATTATATTACAGTTGAGCTGCCAGTCTATCATCAGTGGTTTAACACTGAAATTTCCCTTTGCCAATTAACTCAAATTCAAGTATGGACAGAATTTTGGTTAAATGGCCCTTTGGTACACATCTTTAATCAATGTTATGTCTATCTGAAGACATTTCTAGTTCACACAATTTGTAGAATACTCTCAGGGAAGAAAAGTTAATTAAGTTTTCTCTTTTCTTTGTTTTTGTTTTTTGCCCTATGCTGACAAGATTTTAAAAGATCTTGTTGTTTGCATTGCCCAGGTAATAATTAAAACAGTAACAAATTTCAGGTATCAATTGTTCATTAAGTAGAGGATAATTTGCTTCTATTATTTAAAAAAGAAAACTGTATGGGACGTTAAAACAATTTTACTCACATTTTGCTGAATTTAGATGTGAGTTTTGAATGACCGATTTTGGTGAAACTATATATAGCAAGTTTTTAAAACAATGCTTGTAATAAATGTTTTAGGCTCTTGTATGATTTCAATATCTTGTAAACTATGTGTATATCATGCTTTTTTTTTACATAAACACTGGGGCTGGTGCAGATTAGTTTAAGTTTTATTTGGCAAACATATTTTTTCTGATTATGACCGAAGTTGTTCTACTGATTTACAATTCATCTGTTTAGTGTTCCCCATTCAAGCATCTGAATTAATTGTTTCTGCCATTACAGAAATCACTGGAGTCCAGTGTAGATGGTTGCCATTTATTCTCATTTTAGAATGGACCAAGTGAGGGAAAATCTCATATACATTTGGACAGATACTTGTTCTACTGTTTTCATTATCAGGGAAAGGAAGTTACATCAGCTGTTGGACTAACTATATGGAGGTAATGAAACTGGTAATTATAATAATGACAGTCATATCTGTAACTAAAAAAAGGGGCTCAAATAGGCCTTTATCCTACAATGGATGTGAATGACTTGGCAGGTAGGTGGTTTAGTGGACAGAACGCCAAGCCTGGAGTTAGGAAAACCAGAGTTAAAATCTCGCCTCAGATATTTACTAGCTGTATAAACCAGGGTAAGTCACTTAATCCTGTTTGCTTCCGTTTCCTCATCTGTAAAATGAGCTGGAGAAGGAAGTGGAAATCCACATCAATATCTTTGCCAAGAAAACCCCAAATGCAGTCACAAAGAATCAGAAATGACTGAAATGATTGAACAACAACGATGATGATGATGAAGACAGTGACAACAAGTTCCTACCTTTGGAGGACACACTCATTTTGCCTTCCCTGCCTGCAACTGCTTCCAGGCTACCACCTCTTGGGTCCTGTCACCATGGTAACCTTGTCCTGGTCCACCAATCTCCCCATTTGCTCTCTCCCAATTTTCTAAAGTGCAGAGGAACAGAACCTTTGTTGGATACATTGCCTACTTTCTCATTGCAAATTATCTCTACATTTAGATTTTTTCCCCTGCCCCTACAATAACCCCCTCACCACCTTCCCCAACTCTTAGTACCTCAGGTGAAATAAAAATCTCTAGTTGTATTTCAGACTATTACAATAATTGAGTAATTTGTCTGTCTAGTCTCCTCCCTTTCCTTATCCTCAGAAGAACTGCAAAAATGATTTCCCAACAGCACTCCCCTTGCTATGACACTCTTGTACTCTATAAACTCTAGCAATCCCTTATAATCTGTAGAATTAAACTCTTCTGGCATCTAAGGCCTTTTACAATCAAGCTATCTCCACCTACAATGTTCTTCTCTCTTCCAAATCCCAGAACTTCTCAAAATCCATAGATTCCTTCAAAGCTCAGCTCAAATATCTACTTGATTGAGAATCCTTTTATTATCTCTCCTACCAAAAAAACAAACAAACCCCACCCAAAACCACAAATCCCCAAACAAACAAAAAACAAAGCAAAAGAAGCATCAGTCCAACCAACCAAAAACAAATTAATAAAAAAAAAATACACAACAATTTGTATTTCTCTGGGTACATGTTATCTCCCACAATAGAATATAAGGCTCCTTGAGGGAATTTATTATTTATTATTTCTGTCTTTGTGTCTCCACTAACCTACTGAAGTTCTTGAACAACAGCAGGTGTTTAATGAATACTTGCTGACTGATGGTAAACGATTGTCCAATAAAGGAGAAAGAGAATATCTTATACATTGAGAATAATTATTGCCGTCTCTGGAGAGAATGAAGATATAAAAGCAGATTTTAATAGGAAGTAACAGGGAAGAGGTAAGTATATAAACAAAGCAGGAGTGAGGGGGAGTAATGATTAAGATTAGTAGAAAATATTCAGATGGCAACAGAAAATTCTGAACCCAGGAACCAGCTGGAACACGCAGTGGCTGAAATGACAGATCCGTATGACAATTGGAAAGTAAAGAAATAAAGAAGAGAGGACAGAGAGATACTGGGCATCTATTTTCTGGAAAGGAAGAAATTCCTCTCAAGGCTGAGTAAGCACATGAGTCAGCATACTAATCTATTCTTGGGTTACTGAGGCTTTTATTGCATGAATCAGTTTTTATCCACAGTGTACTGGATTTAACTGTCTTCCTTACATTTTTCATAACATTTGCAAAAATCTTCATGTAAAGTAACCTACTTTTCTACCCATAGAATTTTCATTTTACTAATGTCATATTAGTGGTTGCTATATTAGAGCATTTCTATATTTCTCCTTCTTTTAGCAGAGACATTTATAAAAGAGAGAATAAAATCCTTAGTAGCAACAGAAAATATGATCCCTTAATCATTTATATATTCTAACTTATTTCTAAATATTGAATAGGAGAAACAATTTAGATATCCATTCCAGTTGAAACTGTATACATTCATTTCTTTAGTGAGGAAATGAGAGAAATATTAAAAGAAAGAATTTAAAGAAAAAAAGGGAAAGATAAGGATTTTAAAATAATCATGTGTTCACAGCTTGTTAGAATTGCAAGTTACCTGTGAGATGATTTTCTAATCCAACCCCCATACCACATTTTAGAGAAAAGATGTATCCTTTTAGTAAGTCCATAAAAGAAGGACCCATTTTTTTTTTTGTATATTGAGACACCTAGGATACTGAATAATTTTCTAAGTGACTAATAATAATATTTAAAATGACATGGCTACTTCAAAATTGTAATGGAAAAACATTATTTTGTCCTATAGATGGTGCTCTTGTTACTGGATAGCTTCAACTATAGTTGTTTTTCCGAACGTCTTTTTTTTTTTTTAAGTTGTATTTCTGAAAAGATTAACTTTCTTGTCTTGGTTGTACCTACTCCATTATCTTGTATATTTTCTGATAGCAGATTTTTTTTTCTCTTTTAAAAAAAATTACTTTTAAAATTTATGGAATAAAACAAGCATTTCCATAATATAGTACAATAAAAATGATGATTACACATAAAACTGCAAATCCACTATACACAACTTGCTATTCTTTTTAAATATAAAACAAAATTATCACATAATTTTGTTTCCATTTTTTCTTCTTTATCCCATCCCCCTACTCTAAAGAGGGCTATCATTAGACACAAATAGGTGTGTGTGTGTGTGTGTGTGTGTGTGTGTGTGTGTGTGTGTGTGTAAAAGTATTCCATAAAATCTCCTATTTATCCTTTCTTTCTCAGGATACAGATCGTATATGTCTTCATGTGTTCGTTATAGTTAATTTGGGTATTCATAATAGTTAAAAACAGTCATTTGCTCAAGTATGTTCTTAAGACAATATTGCTATTGCTGTATACAATGTTCTCTTGGTTCTGCTCATTTCATTCTTTGTTATTGCATGAAAGTCTTTCCACGTTTTTCTAAAATTGATAAGCTCATCATTTTCTATAGCACAGTAGTATTCCATCACTGTCATATACCATAACTTTTCAGCCATTTCACAATTGATGGGCATCTTTTCATTTTCCAGAGATATTAAAGGCATTGCCAATGGACTACATGTGGTCCACAACACTCTCAAATGTTGCTAGAACCTGGTTAAAAGTTAACTGGGAAAAATGTAACAAAATAAATAAAAATACGATAAAAACTGATGATGTTAACAAATGATATTATGATAAAACAGGTGATACTACATTTTAAAACTAAGTTAATATGTAGTTCATAGGCACTATATATATGGATTAGTTCTTTTTGAGTTTGACACCACAGCTGTAGACCTATTTATTCATGGCAAAGCAAAAACTTGGTATTCCTGTTGATGTGAGTTGCTCATGTGTTAATCATTGAATTTTTCTACAAATGATAGAGTTACTGAGTCTATGGAGTCTAATGAGGAGATCTGAGAGCTCACTATCTCATTAATATGAAACTTCAAAAAATTTTGCATTTCAACTTAAAGCCTCAGTCTAACAAATCATATTAAAATACGTCAAGTTTATAAAAAGGACTAGAGAGCATCACTTTGTAACTGACATTTAAGAAAATAGAAAGCAAATTTTGTTCTTTATTACATCAGTAAATTTTTATTTGGGGGGGTGGAGAGAAGCATTCTCCATGTGCTATAACAGAAATCAAGGTTGATAAACAAGGTATGCCAGAATGAATTGTTGGAAGGAATAAAAACATGAGCCATGTCATTTTCTGAGTTACTTTTCCCTTCTAAAAGTCAGAAGCTATTGGATTGAATTTTATTTTTACAATGGTTAGACTTGTTAGTTCAGAATCCTCCATATTCTTTTGCTACCTTCCCTTTCTAACTTTATCCCCCATTAGTGCCCTCAATGCTCTGACCAAATTGAACAGTTATCTAATCCCAAACATATCGTGATTTCTGTCTTTGATCAATCTTGTTTCCTCTTTGCTTACTAAATTCCTACCTGTACATTAAAACTCAACTTAAATGTCATTTCCTGAATTCAAGTCTGGCCTCAGACACTTACTAGCTATGTGACCCCAGCAGTTTACCCTCTTTGCCTTGGTTTCCTTACCTGTAAAATGATCTGGAAAATGAAATGGCAAACAACTCTAGTATTTTGGTTAAGAAAACCCCAAATTGGATCATGAAATATCAGACCTGAGTGAAAAAAAAATGACTGAATTCCTTCTTTCCCCCACCCTTGGCCAGAAATCAGTTTGTAATGTTAATGGGATATAAGCTCTTCCCCACCCATTAATAAACCTCCTGTGGAGTCCATTAATGGAAGCTTGTTTGTAGGAAGACTTTCATACCTATTGCTAATTCTAATGAGGTGCTATGTCATGAGAGTTGTGATTCCTTTTAGCTCTGAAAAGTGTATAAGTATTCTGTGTTGGTATTTTTCTTTGGGGGGTTTGCTTATGAGGAGGATCTTGTGATTCCCTGGTTGAGATTCTGAGTGGCCCTATGTTGAGAGCTCCCTGATTGCTCAGATGTTAAGGCTTTCTCAATCCAGGGATGTATATAAAGTCCATAGTTGATTCAGGCAGTTAGAGCCCTGTCTGTTGGTTTTTATTTCACTGCTTGCATTTTCTCTGTTTGTATTTTCCCTAAAGTTCAGGGTGCTGACTTTCGCCCTGAACTAGTTATTGAGTGTAATTAAAAAAGATTGTTGACCCCTTAAACATCTATCTTTCCTAGTAAAGCAGATTTAAGAACCTGTGCTAGCAGCCATCCTGGATATGCCTGTGTGGTTGCCATGGCACAGTTCCAAGTTTAAACCTTTCTATTGCACTTGTTATGCTATATTTTATAGTGTAATTGTCTGTACATGCATCATAGATTCTAAATAAACTAGAATCTTTTTTTTTTTTTGTAAGCTTAGTGTAGTCTTTTAATTTTCTCTGGTAATATGTAAAAACAAGTTTTAACATTCATTTTTAAAAGTTTGAGTTTCAGCTTCTCTTGTTTCCTCTCTCCCCATACCACCACACTGAGGTAAGCAATTTGATAGAGGTTATACAGGTGTAGTCATGCAAAGAATTTCCACATTAGTCATGTTGTGAAAGCAAAGATAGACCATAAAAAAGTCAAGAAAAATAAAGAAACTTTAAAAAATGCTTAAATATGTATTCAGACACCATTCTTTCTCTGGGAATCATTGCATTTTTTATCATAAGTACTTCAGAGTTGTCTTGGATCATTGTATTGCTGATAATAACTAAGTTATTCAGAGCTAATTATCCCAATATTGATATTACTTTGTACACAGTACATTTCACTTTGCACCAACTTGTTTAAGTCTTTCCAGGTTTGTTCTGAAAGCATCCTGCTTATAATTTTTTTTGGCTTTTTGGAGGGGGGAAGGCAGGACTATTGGGGTTAAAGGACTTGCCCAAGGTCACACAGCTAGTAAGAGTTAAATGTCTGAGGCCAAATTTGAACTCAGATCCTCCTGACTCCAGGGCTGGTGCCCTATTTACTGTGCCACCTAGCCTCCTCCATAATTTCTTATAGCACAATAATATTCCATAATAACCACATATTGCAGTTTGTTTAGATATTCTGCAATTAATGGGCATATCCTCAATTTCAAATTCTTTTTCACCAGAAAATAGTTATAAATATTTTTGTATATATAGGTCCTTTTCTTTTTTTGTTTTTATATCTCTTGGGATACAGATCTAGTTGAGGCATTATTGGTCACAGGGCATGTATGGTTTTATAGTCCTTTGGGTATAGTTCCAAGTTGCTCTACAGAATGGTTGAGTAAGTTCACAACTCTGCCAACAATGCATTAATGTCTCATTTTCCCCATATCCCCTCCAATGCTTGTCATTTTAATTTCCTGTCCTATTAGCTTTATAGCTAATATATATGTATAATACCTAGTAGGTAAGAGGTAGTTCCTCAGAATTATTTTAATTTGCATTTCTCCAATCAATGGTGAGTTAGAGCATTTTTTCATATGGCTATAGATAGTCTTGATTTTCAATTGTGTTATCCTGACTGTGGCTCAATTTTACTTGAATTGTTTTATTTTTTTTTTCTGGCTGCCTGCAATATTTTCTCCTTGACATGGTAAGTCTGGAATTTGGCTATAATGTTCCTGGGAGTTTTCATTTTGGGGTCTCTTCAGGAGATGACCTTTCAGGAGGTAGATTCTTTCAACTTATATTTGACCCTCTGATTCTAGAATAGCAGGGCAGTTTTCCTTGATCATTTCTTGAAAGTTGACTTCTGACACCAGTTACTGTCAACTGAATGGATTTGGTTTCTAACTTCTGGGTGACTGGAGATGAACAAAGCAGTCTTGAGACAGGTGAGTCAGGAATCAAACAGAAGTTTAATTTCAAAGTGAGGGAAATAACTTGCAATAAAAAACACATTGCTGGAACTCTTCCCCTAGTTGGGGGGTACCTGGTTTAGTGTGGGGAGTTCTCAATACTATACCAATATCCGCACAGTGAACTGTAACCCTGACAATAAGGGGTAACAGCAATAATGTGACAAGTTTGATTCATAGCAGGGCTTTATGACCAGAGACAATCCTGGATTTTGCTGTTGCCAAGATCATCCAGAGGGTGAGCACAAAAGATTGTTGAGCACAAAAGATACTTTGTTAAAGCAGTTTCCAAACTCAAGGGACAGCTTGTTTGTTAGGTCTTAGATCCGGAAAATAGGGCATCTCCTAATATCTTGACACAGGGTTCTTTTTCTGGTCATGGTTTTCAAGTAATCCAATAATTTTAAAATTATCTCTTATGGATCTATATCCAGGTCAGTTGTTTTTCCACTGAAATATTTCATATTATCTTCTATTTTTCATTCCTTTGGTTTTGTTTTACTATTTCTTGATTTCTCATAGAGTCATTAGCTTCCACTTGCTCAATTCTCATTTTTTAAAAAAAGCAATTGGGGTTAAATAACTTGCTTAAGGTTACACGGCTAGTCATTATTTATGTGTGGGTGCTCATTTTCTGAGGCTGGATTTGATCCCAGGTTATCCCAACTCTAAGGCCAGCGCTCTTATTCACTGCACCACCTAACCGCCCCTCAATTCTCATTTTTAAGGAATTGTTTTCTTCAGTGAGTTTTTGTATTTCCTTTCCCATTTGACCAATTCTACTTTTAAAAGAGTTTTTTTTTTTCCTTCAGTGAATTTTTGTGCTTCTTTTTTTTCATTTGACCAATTCTGCATCTCAAGGCATTCTTTTCCTCATTGTCTTTTTGCACGTTTTTTTTACCATTTGGCCTAGCCTGTTTTTTAAGGTGTTATTTTCTTCAAAATTTTTGTGTCTCCTTTACCAAGCTTTTCACTAGTTTTTCATGATTTTCTTGTATCACTCTCATTTCTTTTCCCATTTTTTCCTCCACCTCTCTTATTTAATTTTGAAAATACATTTTGAGTTGTTCCATGGCCTGTGACCAATTCATATTTTTTCTTGGAGGCTTTGAATGTAGGGGCTTGGACTTTGTTATCTTCTTCTTAGGGTGTTTTGTGATCATACTTGTCACTGTAGAAACTGTCTATGGTCAGAAATGTTTTCTGTTGTTTTCTTACTTTCCTAACCTATTTATTGAGTTTTAACTCTTTGTTAAAGTAGAGCATTGCTTCCAGGGTGGAGGGTGCATTTTCCCAAGCTTCAGGGTTTTTTGCAGTTGTTTTAACAGAAAACTTCTGAGGACCTGTAAGTTTTCAATTCTTCCAAGGGGGTATAATCTAAGGAGAAGCATGTTTACTACTTTTCTGCCCTGGAGCTGTGACATGGCTCCCCACTACACTGAGGCCCCAAGCTCTGGTTTTTTAGTGCTTCTCTTTGCCCTGGGACAGCTGCCTAGAACTACAGCCTAGATCCAAATATGGCCAAAGGAACAGAGTCATGCTTCAGTGCTAACAAATAAATCCCTCTAATCTCTTTCTGAGAAGTTTTTCAACTCCCTTCCATTTGTGAGCTAAGATCTCTGGAAGAAGTTGCAGACATTGTTGACTCAGTAGCTACCAAGATCTGTTCCTTGTTTCCAGAGACTGGGTCTATGCTGGTGCTGCTTGTGCTTGACTGAGCTCCACTCTCAACTAGGTGAAACAGACTTTTCCTGCCAATCTTCTAATTTGTCTTTGCCTGGAAAATTATTTTGGCCCATCCTCTGTGTGTGTGTGTGTGTGTGTGTGTGTGTGTGTGTGTGTGTGTGTTTCTGGTGCTCCAGGAATTTTTTTTTGTGGCATTATTTAAAGGTATCTGGATGTGTCTAGGGAGAACTCAGGGGAGTCACCTCCTTTTTTTCAGCCATATTGGCTCCATCTCTTCAGAAACTTCCTTTTTATCTCCAGCATTTAGCACAGTTACTGGGACATAGTATATATGAAATGAATACTAATGGACATACTAACAGGGATAGTTTCTTTGTTAAACTATGCACCTTTCTCTGCAGTTAGCATGGTGCTCTGCACACAATAGGTATTTAACGATCGTTGACATAATTTAATTGACTTCAATTATTTATCTGATATATGTATTTTTCAAAGCCATTCCATCTATGTGAATTTTTTACAAATACCCAAGAATTAGTTTGTGACATAGGGATGATGGCACATTTGTCTTCAAATATTTGAATAGTTTTCTAGACTAAGGGATACCAAATAACAATCAGTAGGACAAATTTGGATTACTCTTCTTTTTTGTGTGGTCCTCAAAATAAGAATGGCTTTTAGAGTTTTAAATAAAATCAGGTTGTATAACATTGTGGGGATGGGAGGATAGAAATGATGATGATTTATGTGAGTTTATTTTATATCCTACAAATTTGCTAAAGTTGTTAATTATTTAAAGTAATTTTTTAGTTGATCCTCTGAGATTAACTAAGTATACTGTCTTATCATCTGCAAAAAGCGATAGTTTTATTTCCTTATTGCCTATTCTAATTCCTTCAATTTCTTTTTCTTTTATTGCCATAGCTAACATTTCTAGTACAATATTGAATAATAATGGTGATAAGGAGCAGCTTTGTGGCACCCCTGATCTTATTGGGGAGGCTTCTAGCTTATCCTCATTACTGATAATGTTTGCTTATGGTTTTCGATTGATACTACTTATCATTTTTAGGAAAACTCCACTTATTCTTATGCTTCCTAATGTTTTTTTTTTTAATGGGAATAGGTGCTGTATTCTGTCAAAAGCATTTTCTGCATCTATTGAAATAATAATATGATTTTATTGGTTTTGTTATTGATATAGTCAATTATGCTAATGATTTCCCTAATCTTGAACCAGCCTTGCATTTCTGGTATGAATAATTATTTTTCTGGTGATAAATTGATGTAATCTCTTTGGTCATTTATATGTTTTTGATTTTTGCATCAATATCCATTAAGGAAATTAGTCTACAATTTTATTTCCCTATTTGACTGATTTTGGTTTATGTAACAGCACCATATTTGTGTTGTAGAAGAAATTCGGTAGGACTCCTCCTACTTTTTGAAATATTTTATATAGTATTAGAATTAATTGTTCTTTAAATGTTTGGTAGAATTCAATTGTAAATCCAACTGACCCTGGAGATTTTTTCTTAGTGAATTCATGGATGGCTTGTTCAATTTCTTTATCTAACATGGGTTTATTTAAGTATTTCATTTTCTCCTGTGTTAATCTGGGCAATTTATATTTTTTTAAACATTTATAAATTTCACTTAGATTCTCATATTCATTGGCATACAGTTTAGCAAAATAGCTCCTAATTATTTGTTTTAATTTCCTCTTTATTGGTAGTGAATTCATCCCTTTCATTTTAGATACTGGTAACTCCTTTTTCTTGTTTCTTCTTTTTAAATAAATTCACCAAAAATTTATCTATTTTACTGTTTTTTTCATAAAACTAGCTCTTAGTTTTATTTATTATTTCAATAGTTTCCTTCCTTTCAGTTTTATTCATCTCCTTTGATTTTCATAATTTCTAATTTGATGTTTAATTGAATATTTTTACTTTGTTCTTTTTATAGCTTTTTAAATTCCATCTTCTAGCTTTTTGGCTTCCAGCTCGTGGTGGTGAAGGTGCAACTTCTTTCGGTCGTCCCGAATCCGGGTTCATCCGACACCGGCAGCCACCCCGCAGCGTCCAGGCCAAGTCTTCACCTTCGTCGCCGCCATGCCACCCAAGTTTGACCCAAATGAAATTAAAGTCGTGTTTTTAAGATGCACTGGTGGTGAAGTTGGTGCCACATCAGCTCTGGCCCCCAAAATTGGTCCCTTGGGTTTGTCTCCCAAAAAGGTTGGTGATGACATTGCCAAGGCAACCGGTGACTGGAAAGGGTTAAGGATCACAGTGAAGCTTACCATTCAGAACAGACAGGCTCAGATTGAGGTTGTACCTTCTGCCTCAGCCTTGATCATTAAAGCCCTAAAGGAACCTCCGAGGGACCGAAAGAAGCAGAAAAATATTAAACACAATGGAAACATCACTTTTGAAGAGATTGTCAGCATTGCTCGGCAGATGAGACACCGGTCCTTGGCAAGAGATCTCTCTGGAACCATTAAAGAGATACTTGGGACAGCCCAGTCTGTGGGCTGCAACATTGATGGCCGACATCCTCATGATGTCATTGATGACATCAATAGTGGTGCTGTCGAATGCCCAGCAAGTTAAAAGCTCCAAAGGAGACTTCAATAAACTTAACATTTGACAACAACAGAGGCTCTTCATTTTTCAGTCTGGAAATCTGTGTCAGAATCTGGGAAATAACCGTTAACTTAATTCCTTAGCCCTCTTGCTCTGAGATAGCTCCTCTGGGGGAGGGAAGGTAATGCTAGAAGAGAAGTCGTTGAAGCGTATTAGCAGGGGGCCACTAGCTGGACTAGCCAGAATTCCCCCGGGGTGAGCACAGTTTGCTCCTTTTCAAGCCAATAGGAAAGAGCGAACCTGTTTGCCTTAAAAACATTGAATGTTTTGGGGGGTGAGGATGCCCTTAATAAAATTCAGGGCAGTTCAGTTAATGGCAGTAATACTGGGATTTGGTAATCAAGAAATTGAAAAGAGAGGTTCTAAAGGAATAACCTTTGATGCGAGAATTTTTTTAATAGTATGAATTTATTCTAGGGTAATAATTGTACATGGTCAAAAATTGCATAAAATTTTGTGTTCTGTTAAAAAAAAAAATTCCATCTTCTATTCATCCATCTCCTTTTTCTCTATTTCCTTCATGGAAGCATTAAGAGATATAAAATTTCCCCAAAGTACTGCTTTGACTGCATCCCATGAATTTTGAAATATCTCATTATTGTAATTCTCTTTAATAAAATCATTGTTTCTATTATTTATTGTTGGGCCATGACTATATTTTACATGTAATTTTTATTGCATCAGGATGTGAAAGATGCATTTAATATTTCTGTGTTTCTGCACTTAATTGTGAGGCCTTTATGCCCTAATATATAGTCAATTCTTATGTAGGTGCCATGTACCACTGAGAAAAAAGATATATCCCTTTCTATCCCCCCTTTCCCCAACTAAGTTTGTTTTTTATGCCTTCTTTGAACTAATTCAATGAGAGAAAGGTTCAAACCATGCTCACCCCTCCCTTCTTTCCCTCTACTGTAACATGTCTTTCATGCTTCTTTATGTGATATAATTTAACCCATACTGCTTTTCCCTTTCATCTTCTCCCAGTATAATCCTTTTTTTTCTTGCCTGACAATATTTATCATCACATCAAAGTCAACAAGGATGACCCATGCTCTCTTTCTAAGTATATTCCTTCTACCTGTCCTAATAGAATCACAGTTCTTAAGAGCTATAAGTATAATCTTCCTATATAGGCCTGTAAACAGTTTTAACCTTATGGAATAATATGTTATTTTTTCTCTTTCTTGTCTACCTTTTCAATCCTTCTTTTGTGTGTTGTATTTAAAGATCAAATTGCCTGTTCAGTTCTGGTCTTTTCATTAGGAAAGTTTAAAAGTCCCTGTTTTCATCTATTCCCCTAAAAGATTATGCTAAATTTTTCTGGGTAGTTGATTTTTGATTATAATCCAAGCTCCTTTGCCTTCTGGTGTATTGTATTCTAAACTCTCTAGTCCTTTAAGGTAGAAACTGATGTCTGGTGTAATCCTGTCTATGGTTTCTTGATATTTGAATCATTTCTGGCTTCATGCAGTATTTCCACTTTGACTTGATAGTTCTGGAATTCAGTTACAGTATATCTTAGAGTTTTCATTTTGGTAGAGGTGACCAGTAGATTCTTTTTGTTTTTGTCTTTTTGGAGGGGGGAAGGCAGGACAATTGGGGTTAAGTGACTTGCCCAAGGTCACACAGCTAGTAAGTGTTAAGTGTCTGAAGCCAAATTTGAACTCAGGTCCTCCTGACTCCAGGGCCAGTGCTGTATACACTGCATCACCTAGCTGCCGCCATTAGATACTTTCAATAATTATTTTGCCCCATGGTTCTAGGATATCAGGTCAGGATGTTTTTCTTCAATATTTTCTTGAAAGATGCTGTCCTGACTCTTTTTTATTATTATCATGGCTTTCAGGTAGTCCAATAATTCTTAAATGATCTCCCTTGGATCTCTTTTCAAGGTCAGTTGTTTTACCAATAAGATATTTTACATTTTCTTCTACTTTTTCATTCTCTTTATTTTTTTGTCTCCTAGAGTCATTAGCTTTCACTTGCCCAATACTAATTTTTAAGGAGTTATTTTCTTCAGATAGCTTTTGTCCTTCCCTTTGCATATGGCCAATTCTATGTTTAAAGGATTTGCTTTTTCGGTAGATTTTTCCCTCATTTTGGTCAGTTCTATTTTTTAAGGAGTTGTCTTCTTCCTTCAATTTTTGTGCTTCCTTTGTTAAGCTATTGATTCTTCTTTTCATAATTCTCTTGTATAATTCTCATTTCTTTTCCCAATTTTTTTCTGCCTATCTTACTTAATTTTTAGCCTTTTGAGCTCTTTCAAGAGGACTTTTTGGGTTTAAGACCAATTTATGTTCCCCTTTGAAACTTTGCATATAAACATTTTTATACTGTTGTCCTCTTCTGATATTGTGTTTTGATCTTCCCTGTCACCATAGTAGCTTTCTGTGGTCAGGATTCTTATTGGGGGTTTTGCTCATTTTTAAAAGTTGAGCTCTGCTTCTGGGATACTGGTACATTGTCCCAAGCTTCTTGAACTGGGGGCCAGGGACGTGATCTGATTTTCTGTGCTGTGGCCTCTTAGGCTGGCAACTTGCCCAATGAACTAGGGTGATGTGGTCTAGTCAGGACTGCTGTGCCCTTGGTTCCTGGGCTGGCAGTTTGCCACTGGTACTAGAGCTGGAGGTCTCACTGCTGGCCTTTTGTGGCAGTGATCTCCTGAAGACAGGACCATGGAGTCTTGGCTGCTTCTCTATGTTGTGGCTAAGAAGCCCCTTCTGGCTTAAGCAGATACTGCCTGCACTGGGATCTGCTCTTTTACCTAAGTGAGACGGGCCTTTCTTAAAATTCTTCTAAGTTGTCTTGGGCTGGACAGTTTCACTGCATCTTTTTGGTGGATTCTTTTGCCCCAGAATTCTTGTAGTGGATTGATTTAACATTGCTTTCAAGGGAAACTGTGGAGAGCTCAGGCAACTTCTTGGCTTATTGACTTCACTTAGTTTTTTGAGACTTTTAAGTAGAGGCTGATAGTCTCCTGTGAATGATATTGTTGAACAGAGATTGGCCTTGATGGTCTCTGAAGGCCTTTCTAACGATCTGATCCTGTGACTGGAGAAAATTAAATTAGTCATTTAGGTTATAAATCTTGTTCAATACCTAGTTTTGCCTACTACTCACATTTTTGTAGTCATTATTTAAAATTGAAGCAATAATTCTGATTTGTTATACTGTTCAATATAGACTCCCACTTTTAATAAAAGATCTGCATGAACACTAAACTCATATGTTCTTGGTAATAATGCCATCAAAACATTGTCCCTTCATTCCAACCAGATGTGGTATGAACTCTTTTGAGAATGTTCTGGGGGACATATTTCATATTACATATGAAATATGTTATAATGCTTTTTATAATACTCATAATATCTTCATACCATTTTTTTCCTACCAAAATCAGAGACCTTGGTGACTCTTAGACCATCCAGCATGTGAGTTTGGACCAAACCAGTAACTCCAGAAAAGATAGAGATGCTCTCTGGATATGAGTCACCCTAAAGTTCTCTGACACCACACTTATCCAAAGTTTTCACTTCTGGAAAGTCCTGAGGACAAAAAGTTTTATCAAATCTTAAGTTAATCTTAGAAAGAATCAGAATTCTTATAAGTGGGAGCCTGGAGACTAGGATTATACTATTTTCTCCTGTGTGAACACTTAACCTAGATAGCTCATGGGGAATGGATTCTATAATATGATTGAAGCATTTCATTACCCATATCCTTCATCATAGGCGTTGTGGTAGTGTAGTACCAATTGAGGAATGATTATTGTTTTTATATTTTTGGACATTCATCATCAAAATATTCTGGTTCTGGTTAAGAAATAAAGTGGTAGATCAGTAGAATAGATTAAGTACTCAGTACATAGTAGTAAATGACAAAAATCTAGGATTTTATAAACCCAGAGAGCCAAGTGTTGGGGAGAAGAACTCACCACCTGACAAAAATTTCTGAGAAAATTATCAAACAGTTTGGTAGAAACTAGGCATAGACCAACATCTCACACTGTAGACCAAGATAAGGTCAAAAGGGGCAACCAAATCTGGCAATATACACAATATTCTACCTATAGTCCCCTATTTCTTCCATAAAAAGAAAAAAAATAAAGATGGGTTTCATTTTTCACTTTTCTTCTTAAGGAACAATCTCACCTGTTACAAGTATAGGGAATTTGATTTCACTAATTTGAATAAGTAACATTGTACTTTCATTTATATTGATATAGTAATTGCATGTATTGTTTACATGGCTCACATTACTTAATTTTGCATATGTTTCTATATCTTCCCATACTTCTCTAGATCCTGGGCCATAATCTTTTGTCTAAGCTTTTATTTCTGGAAGAGACTGTGAAGCTGACTACTTGGTGCAACTCTGACTCACTTAACTTCAATTCATGCATGAGTCAAGACATCACCCTGTGATGTCATTAGTTCCTTTAAAAAACAAAGGACCAACAACAACAATATTCTTTATAATTATCATTTATAATTATAATTTATATGTGTTTTAGTTATAATTATGAATTTTAAATTATATTAATATGTTTATGTTGGATAAGAGATATAGTTAT
The DNA here is from genome assembly GCA_011680675.1 of Gymnobelideus leadbeateri. NCBI lineage: Eukaryota > Metazoa > Chordata > Mammalia > Diprotodontia > Petauridae > Gymnobelideus > Gymnobelideus leadbeateri. The sequence continues at coordinate 71,399 of WOXC01008695.1, forward strand.
ATTATACTTATGATATAAACATAATTTATATGAAAATTACACATTATAGTTTATTAAATTTATATTTAAATATATTTAAATTAAAATTTATAATGATTATAATTCCATTATTCATTATGACTTTTCATTAAACTTTCCCCAAATGATGTATTTTATTTCCAGCCCTTTGCTACCATCACCATAATAAAATTGCTGCTTTAAGTGTTAAAGAGTATATGACTTTGACTTTCCTTGGGGTATATGGTTAGCATTGGAATCTCTGGCCATTTAAGGAACTTCTTTTTTTTTATCTATTTTTAAGTGACTCTCAGGAATGGTTGGACCAATTCACAGTTCCACTAGCAGTGGATTAGTGTACTTGTTTTTCCACAACACCTTCACTATTGATTATTGTTGAACTTTGTAATTTTTGCCAGCTTATTGGTAGTGAGGAATAGCCTCAGAATGTCTGAGAATCACTTTATTACTAGTGACTTGGAGCAATATTTTAAATGGTTGCTAATAGTTTTCTATTCTTCTTTTGAAAAATCTTTATTCATTTATTTTGACCACTTATTCACTGAGGAATGATTAACAGTCTTGTATTTTTACTTGTTTTACTTCCCTAAGCATCCTAGTCCACTCTTCAATTTCTAAAAGGATATAAGGTAACATGGAGATAGCATGGCAGAGTTGGTAGATATCTTGCCTTGGAGTAAAGGAGGCCTGAGTTCAAATCTTAATTCTGCTATATGCTGATTGAATGATTCTTGGCAAGTTTCTTAGCTTCTCAATTCTCATGACATCTCTTTAATACTATATTATACATTGGCTAATGTGACAAAAAAGGAAAATCATAAATGTTGGAGGGGATGTGGGAAACCTGGGACACTAAGGCATTATTAGCAGAGTTGCAAATTGATTCAACCATTTTAGAGAGCAAATTGGAACTCTGCCCAAAGGACTATAAAACTTTGATCCAGTATTATTACTGTGAAGTCTGTATCCCAAAGACATAAAAGGAGGGAAAGACTTATTTGTACAAAAATATTTATAGCAGCTCTTTTTGTGGTGGCTAAGAATTGGAAATTGAGGAGATGCCCATCATTTGGGGAATGGCTGAATGAGCTGTGGCATACAATTGTGATGGAATATTATTGTGCTATATGAAATGACAAACAGTATGATTTTAGAAACACCTGGAAAGACTTACATGAACTGAGGCAAAGTGAAGTCAGAAGACTTCATTGTATAAAAGAAGTAACTGTACAATGAATAACTGTGGAGGATCTATTTTCAGCAATACAATGAATTATCCAAGACAATAAATACCAAAGGACTCATGATGAAGCATGCTATTGACCTCTAGAGAAAGAACTGATATTGTCTGAATATAGAGTGAAGCATAATATTTTCTCTTTCTTTGTTTCTTTCTATTTTTGTTGGGATATTCTTTTTTTTAAAGCAATCGAGGTTAAGTAACTTGCTCAAGGTTATATGACTAGTTATTTATGTGTGAGTGCTAAGTAACTGAAGCTGGAACCTATCCCGGGTCCTCCTGACTCCAAGGCTGTCGCTCTTACTCACTGTACCACTTAGCTGCCCCTATTGTTGGAATGTTCTTGTATAAAATGAATAATATGGAAAAGTTTTAAGTGATTGCACAGATATAACCTATTGCTTACCATCTCAGCAAGAGGAAAGGGGAAAAAGGAAGGGAGAGATAATATTTGGAACTCAAAACTTAAAAAAGCCCAAATGTTAATAAATTGTTTTAACATGTAATTGGGAAAAATATTTTTTAAAGTCTCTATTATACATAAAACTTGCTGATTTGCTGTCAAAGAGTGAAGCTGCTCACTGGGGGCTCCCCCTAGCAAGAAAATCACAGGTCTGGTGGGGGGAACCCATAACAATAAAAAATGAAGTGGGAAATATGTACATTTCTAGTGCTTTTTCCCCATTTCCACAATAATATTCATCTTTATTTTTTATTGTATATGAAGGTCCTAGGGGAAAAGAATTATAGCTCTGTTCTTATGACAACAGAACATTTAGATGAAAAATGTGCTCAAGCTGTTTCTAGATGACAGCTCAAAAACATTTTTGCATATAACAAGAATGGATATCAATGATTTGGTGCATGCCTAGATGGCAAAAATGTTTGCTTTTAGTCCTGGCAGTGACTGGGTCTTCCTGTGTCAGAAGCTGCCTCCTAACATCTGTGTTCTTTTCTGCTCCCAAATAGTCCCACTAGTCATCTGGCTCCATCTGTAGTTATCAAGTTTTAGGACTGGATGTTTTCTTTACAGGAAACCTTGGTGAATTTACTGGTAGTTGGATAGAGTGTGGTTGGGCTTGAGAACGTGTTGATGTTGTTCTATGCCCATTCAGTTTTTATTTGCAGATTTAAAAAACCATAGCATGTGGGATTCTCTCCCAAGGGATCCCTTGATCAAATGGTGGAGTGTTTGTAAGCTAAGGAGTAGAGGCAATTTTCACTAGAGGCAGATAAGTATAAGAAAAAGATACTACAGGAAATAATCTTGTAAAAATCGAATTGATGGCTTATGTTCATGCAGCCTGCTACCTGTGTTGATAGAACTGATTTTTACCAAGAGAGGCACAGATTACGTGGACAGGATGGATTTTTGGGAAGCTGGTTGGTTTTGAGCACTGCTGCTTTTCTGAATACCTTTAGAGAATTTGTGATATTGAATCTCAATACGTCAAAAGACTTTGCTGTTCCTATTCTAGAGACGTAGCAGGAAGTTTTGAAAATGAAAGGTGAAAATACTTGGGAACAGAAATTCACTTGCCAGAAAACTAACTTCTTTAGTGAGATATTTCTCCAGAATTTCAGGTAGTTTTACTGTAAGTGACAATTAGACTCTGAGAGGTCTTGATGCAATGCTGGATATTTTGCTCTCAGTGGCTGAGAGCAGAGCTGCACCCCAAAGAACAGATTATGGAGCTGTTGGTGTTGGAGAAATTTCTGATTATCTTGCATCAAGAGTTCCAGGATTGATTAAAGAAGAATTTCCCTCAAAATGTAGATCAGAAATAATGATATTGGAGGATTTGGAGCAATGGCATAATGAAAGTGGACAGCAGACTTCGGTTTATGAAAAAATACTAGAGAAGTATTTAATTATTCACTGTTTATTAAGCACTGTGCTAGGCCCTGTGGGGTTACAACAAAAAAGGTAAAAGACAGCTCTTACCCTCAAGGAGCTCACAGTCTAATAAGGAATGTAGTATGCAAACAAAAACATACAAAGCAAGCTATATACACGGTAATGTGGACTAATTAACAGAGGAGAGGCATTAGAATTAAGAGACTGTGGGAAAAACTTCCTGTAAAAGATACAATTTTAGTTGGCGTTTAAAGAAAACCAGAGAATTGAATAGATGGATAGCCTTAAGGAACATCTCAGGAATCACAAAGCCTTCAGTTGAAATATGAATCTCTGAATCCCTATCCCCTATGAGAAAATGGTCAATAACTATTCTCCTTCAAAGAAAAACAGAAATAAAATGTATTACTGTTCCTGTTTCCCAGGTTCTTGCTCATCAGCAGGGGAGAATTCTCAGATACCAGTCAGTGATAACAATACTTAATGCTATTAAATCTCAGAATAGCAATCACCAAATACTACCTGTTTGCTTCTCTTCTTGAGTGTGTTTCTGACTTTCAGAATTTATCACCATTACTTACTTTCCTTTTCATTCTGGAACTTCCCTCATCACCTGTGGTCTTGTCATTCTGGAATGTCGAACAGTTCTCTATACTGGTATCCTTTTACTATTGGTGAATTCTTTCTATCTATATTTCTTTCTCTTTGCAAAGCTCTGCCTTTGATTCTTTGGACTGCATCATCCCTCTCCTAAGGCAGCACCTCCTTCTTCCCCTATCTGCTTTTCAGCCCCCAGTTATGTGTGGTGTACCATTAAAATATAAGCTCCTTGAAGTTAGGAACTGTCTTTCTTGCTTATATCTGTATCCCTAATACTCAGCACAGTGTCTGGAAGAGAGTAAACACTTAATAAATGTGTGTTGTTTTACCTGTTGCAAGAAATGAACCAGTCTAAAACTCTTACACTATATAATCTGAACCAGGGAACAGCCTGCTACATGGGAGGGGAAAGAGAGAAGAAGAAAGAGCAGAGGGACAGAGACAGGGAAAGTGTGAGAAGAGGAGAGGGAGGAGCTAGAAAGAGACAGAGACAGAGAGAGAGACAGAGAGAGACAGACAGACAGACAGAGAGAGAGACACAGAGAGAGAAAGAGAGAGAGAGAGAGAGAGAGAGAGAGAGAGAGAGAGAGAGAGAGAGGAGAGAGAGAAGAGAGAGAGAGAGAGTGAGAGAGAGAGAGAGAGAGAGAGAGAGAGAGAGAGAGAGAGAGAGATTCTGAATACTGAAATACTCCAAGAATTGTTATGTAAATCTAGGCTGTTTAACATTTTTACTTAAAGGTATAGGTGCCATATTTATCAAACTTGCAGATGACACAAAGCTGAGAGGGATATTTAATACACTGGATGATAGCAAAGGTTCCAAAAACTTCTTGACAGTTCAAAGCATTTTTGAATCTGATAAGATGAAATTCAATATAGATAAATAAACTAGATGGCAGAATCAGTATCCAAAAGGATTTTGACAGGGAAGACCCCTGACCTGAAAACTACCTGACCCTTGTTTTAGCTTTCCTAGACTTTACTGATGAGAATCTCCAGACTGCTGATATCTATTCAGTAGTGTGACAACATTGACACCTAGAATTGTTTAGAACAAAAGCAACATGCAAACAGTTATGAGTCTCCTCTCTTCACTCTGAAACCTCACTTGCCACTTTCACAGTTCTCACCCTCTTCTTCTCATTGGCTCACTTCCACCTCCATCTCCTCCTCCTTGATTCCAGACTTTTAATTTCATGGGTTCAGGGCATCTTCCAGTGAGGAAAATCTCTTTAGCAATGCAAATCTTTTCCTTCTCTTTAACTTGCAGTCTTAGGGAGTGTTTGATTTGCCCAGGATCACATAGCTATTATGTGTCAGAAATGGGACTTGATCTAGGGCATCCTGACACTATGGTGGCTTCTCTATCTGTTGTGCTATACTTTCTCTCTTTTAAATAATAATTTATAATTAATCACTGACGCCTTTATTAAATAAGTTAAATTCATAATTCTTTATGTTGTCTGTTTTGAAATAGTTAAGTTTGAAATTCTGCAAATGTTGCAGCATTTGGAAAATAAGGAAATAAGAGACATCTAACCTAGTTATTTATGAGCACTATGTGACAGTCTTTTTCTAAATTGCCTAAAGAGCTTCTCTATTTGTGCTAAAATATATGCAATGTATTTGGTTTTAAAGAAATTGCAAATTGAGAAATCTATTTATAAGATAGATACAAGGAATCTTAACAGCTCAGGTAGACAATCTCTTCCCAATGCTAAACTAAAATTTCATTTTAATTAGAGCCAAGAGAACTGAAAGGAAAATAAAACCTCCCCAATAAGCAAGTACCTCCTTGAAAAAAAATCCACTTAATAGTGGCTTTTGTGTCATAGAACTGAATCAAATAGAAGGAAAATGTTATTTTCTTCCACCTTTGGCAATTTTGTTTTAAGGTATATGGTATTCAGTAATAATTGATCCATTAGGGAAAATAAACCCAGGATATCTTTTTGAAAATGTACAAAATAACCTAGAGGTTTTAGGCCTGGACCTCTTCTAAGACCTCAGTTCCCTAAATTAAATTGTTTTTGGGGTTAGGGTCTCTATGCTGCATAATACCCAGTCACATAGAAGGGAGTCTTTTTATGTAGAGGTATATTTATTTGATTCTTAACTAGAGATTAAAGAGAAATGTTAGGAACTCTTTCAGTTATACAATATTATCATTGGAAAGGACCTCAAAAGTTTTCTGGTCCTCAGTTTACCTATTTAAGAACACTGTATGAGGGGTGGCTAGGTGGCACAGTGAATAGAGCACCCACCCTGGAGTCAGGAGGACCTAAGTTCAAACCTGGCCTCAGACACTTAACACTTAATAGCCGTGTGACCTTGGGCAAGTCACTTAATCCCAATTGCCCTGCCTTGCCCCCTCCAAAATAAAAAGCAAAAAAAAATAAAAAGAATAGAGGAGTCAAACAAATTTAGGAAGCTTACCACCATCTAGATATACCATTTTAAAAGGGGTAGCAAGGTAACGAAGTGAATGGAGCACTGGCCCTGGAGTTAGGAGGACCTGAGTTCAAATCCAATCTCAGATACTTAACACACACACACACACACACACACACACACACACACACACACACACACACACACACACACATAAACTAGCCATGTGACCTTGGTCAAATCACTTAACCCCAATTGCACCTCCAAAAAAGCCAAAAAAAAAGAACAATATATGAATCAGGTTTATTGTAGTACTTCTAAGTCTATCGTAATGGAATAATTTTGCTATTTTGTATTGTTAATAGTTGGTCATATGGATTCACAATTCCAATGTTCTATCTCAGGGGAAGGAGCCCTTCTTTCTCTCTCTGTCTCTGTCTCTGTCTCTCTCTTTCTTCCTTCCTTCCTTCCATTCTTTTTCTTTTATTTTAGTCTTCTTGTACAAAATGACTAATATGGAAATGTTTTACATGACTGCACATGCATAACCCACATCTGATCACTTACTGTCTCAGGAAGCGGGGAGGGCAGGGACAGAAGGAGTAGAACCTGGAACTCAAATTCTAAAAGAACCCAAATGTCAGTAATCTGTTTTAACATGTAATTGGGTAAAATATATTTGTATGCATGTACATGCATGCATATGTGTACGTTTATATATGTGTACATAAACACATATCCTAATTTTTCTGAGTTACTTCCTCTGTAGAATTTTAGTTCATGGAAACTGACCAATCCTCTCTGTTTATTCTTTGAAATCTTTTCTCCTCTATGCTTGGGTGGATGCCAGACTATTGCCAGTGTGATTGTCTGTATGTGTGTGTCTATGTGTATCTATTTCTATTTTTATCTGTGTGTGCTTATGGGTATGACTGTTTATCTGTGTTTATATGTTGTTCTTATTCTTATTCTGGGGTCTTTGAAAACCCTGAAGGACAGAGATTTATATTTTCACCATATTTTACTATTACTAAAGTAAGGTTTTGGGGAAAATGTCTTAGAATAAGCAAAAGGGAATGTAAAATTGGACTGTGCCCAGAAGGAAGAAGATTGGAGTCGCTGTGTGCCCTACATTGCTCAGAGTACATGTGGAGTACAGTGTTCAGTTCTGGGTGCCACATGTTAGAAAAGATATTGATAAGCTGGAGAGTATATAAGTAGGATGACCAGGATGGTTAGAAGATTGTGACCTTGGCAAATAAGGATAAGATGAAATATTTTAGTATGTTTAAACAATCAAAGCCCAGGAGTGCCAGGGTGGGAGCTTGAATCAGGGTCAGAATGGAAGGTTGGATGCCTGGCAGTATGTCATGTAGTGGTTATGATCAAGTAGAATTTTGAGTGACTTTTGTTGGGGATGGTATTGTAGAAATTTTTGCTGAAATTCTGTGAATCTCTCAGAAGGGAATATTTTATGAACCAGAAAAAATTACAAACCCAGATAAAAGGATTTTTTGTTTTCCTCAACATCTCCTCCGCTGTATGGAATGATCATCATCCTTTACTCCTTCCAAACTTCTAGTTCCTTCTAGTGACTTTTGTAGAGGGGATTCCAGGCCTGGGGAGACCCTTTGACTAAAATCTCTGGATATCCTACCTCAGCCTTGCTCCAGGTTGCCTTGCAAACTAATTACCTGTAAGACAATCTTTTCATTCACTGCTCCCCAGCAGATTTTACAGGCAGGAAAGTTTGATCTATTCTTGATTTTGTATTTATATTAGATGAAATGTCTGTGTAAGCTAATTGCTTCGGCAACCAAGGGGTACTATATATTCTTAGGTATCCACAGGGACACTTCAATAATGTGTGTTAAGCAAGGCCTGCAGAATGGGTTAAAAGCTAGACAGAGAGCAGTAGACCCTAAGGGGAAAGACATTGCAGGTGTGTGGTTAACAAGGTACTAATTGGGTAGCTGGGCAGGAAGAAAAGCCAGCACAAAAGCTGGTCAACAGGCCTGTGTGGAAGCTCCAGCCATTCCCCAGTGCTGAAGACAAGTTGAATTTGGAGTCTATTTTTGGCTATGATCTTTGTTACAGATTGCAAGTGGGGACTTGAGCATCCCTCTTTCTGGACCATTGATTGCATTTCCTCTCACCTCCTCCAAAACCTTGTTCCAGCAATCCTAACTTTTCTCAAATACATCTTCAAATTCTTCCACTTCACTGACACTCTCCCATCTGCCTAAATACATATTCATGTCCCTAATCCTTTAAACAAACACACACACAAAACACTTCTCCAACCATTCTACACCATCTCAGTTTTCTTATCCCCTTACCTTGCAGAGTATAGACAACTTTTCCAAAAATCAGTCAATGGAAAAAAATAGATAATAAAAATACAAAAAATGAATGAAACAAGTACAAATAATGAATGAAAACAAATACAAAAAATGAATGAAAAAAAACAAAGAAACAAGTAAACAAATAAATAAACTACCTCCTCCTCTGTTATGAAGGTGGATCTCATCCTGGCTGCTTTATTGGTGCTGGAGGTGCTGGAACCTGCTCTCAGGTGTCTATGAACTCTAAAAGATGATCTGCCCAATTGCTTACAGTAGACCCTTTTTTCCTTTTATAGTTTCTTCAAGCTATTTTTAAATGTGAGCCACTTTAGGATAACTTCAAAATTTTTCTGTTCCTTTCCTCAACTTATGGCCCCAAGAATTTTGGTTCCAATCTGAGCTAGACTGTTAACATTAAGTTTTCACTTTAAATAATCCAAAAATTATTTTTTCCAAGTGGAAAAAAAGTTGTCCATGTCCATTACTTGTATTTTCTTGCTTCTTGCTACTTCCTTAACTCCTCTTAGCCTAGCTTTTGCGTTCATCACTGTCATCTAGGTGGTGCAAGTGGTTAGAGTGCTGATATTGAAGTCAAGAAAACACGAGTTAAAGTCTTACCTCAAACACTTACTAGCTATATGACTTGGGGCAAATGACTTAATCTGTGTTTGCCTCAGTTTCCTCAATTTTAAGATGAGGATAATAATTGCCCCTACCTTCCAAGGATGTTGTATCAAATGAGATATTTGTAAAGTCCTTAGTTTAGTGTCTGACACTATATAAATGGCGATTCTTCTTCTTCTTCTTCTTATTATTATGAATTAAACTTGTTCTCTTAAGGTTCACTGATGAAATGTTAATCTCAAAATCCAATAATCTTTTTAAAAGATCCTTGATCTCCTTGGAAATTTAATTCTGTTGGCCACTCCTAACTTCTGGGTTTTTCTTCTCCCTTTGTTTCAGAAATACCATACTTTTCAAGTTCTACTCTGATCTCTCTAATTCTTCCTTCTTTATCATCTTGTCTATCTCATTGCCTTCTTACTATTCCCATAACTTTGATTTTGACTGAGGTTCTATGCTCAAAACTTTTCTCTTTTTTCTCTCTCCTTTGTCTTAGTAATCTCATTCCCTGACATGGCTTCCATTATCACTTCTATGCACATACCTAGCAAATCTCATCGTTAGTCCTGACTTCTCTTCTGAACTTCTGGCCTAAATTTCCAATAAACTGTTATAAGAGTCAATATACTTAAAATTCCAACTTATTAAATTTGTACCTAAATCTATTCCTTCATCTGACTCTACTATTTCTTTGAGGGACACAACCATTAACCCAGCATCTCACTGTTAAAACTTTGATGTTATCTTTGGTTCATTTCTCTTCAATCATTCCTTATCCCTGGTTAATTAATAAATCATATAGATTTTATATCTGTAATATCTCTCACACCTATTGCCTTCCCTCTGTTCCTAATGCCACAACCCTAATATAGTTCCTCATCAATAATGACTTGAACTACTATATTTCAATAGCTTCCTAACAACTCTTCTGACTCTTCTCTATAGAATCTGTCTGCATCAATCAGTCATTCAGTCAATAAGTATTTATTAATCACCTACTAGGTACCAAGCATTTTGCTAAGCTAAGGGAGAATGTTGCTTTATGGTCATTATAGAATAGGGGGTAGTTTTTGGGATATGGAAGAAATCCTTCAGTTTCCTGATTCAGTCTAGCCAAATTGTGCCTTTATTCTCTTAAGAGTAAGGGAGAGAAGATAGGTTTGGATAAATTAACAAATGAATAAAAATGTCAACAAGAATTTATTTATTAATTTTTTACTATATGACAGGAACAAACTATATTAATTACTAGGTATTCCATCATAAGCAAAAAAGAAAGTTTCTGCCTTCTAATGAAGGAAGACAACATATAAAAGACAGCTAAAAAGTGAGAAGTGTGGAAGAAGGATCGCTGGGTGTGTGTTGGGGGTGGGGGGCGGTGAGGGTGGTGAAGTCTGGAGAATAAAGGATGGCTAGTCTGAGCCTATCATCAAAATGAAGGTTCCTGGGGGACCTCCCTGATGGGAGAAAGGAACTATTGTGATGGAAGAAGAGAGCCACTTAAACATTAGCAAAGTCAGCATAGTGAAACCAGTTTATCTATCTATTCTCTGGTCTAAACTAAGGAGTAAACTGGATTCAGCTCAAACTGGCTGGTGAGAGCAAACTGTTAAATTGTCAATGTGAACATTTGTACACTGGTAATCAACAAAACTATAAATCAGAGGTTGATCTATTGTTGTGTTGATCATCTAGTGTTAGGAATGTGACAGACAAAAAAGCCAATATAGATTAAACTAAAAGCATGTTGTGGCACCTTTCTTAAAATAGAGGTTCTGGGAGGAACTTAACTGTGGGATAAGGGCACTACAATATTAGACAGAGAAGGCATCTAAGGCATGGTGGAAATATTTTTAAGCTTTTATTTTGTGTCAGGTATTGTGCACTTATATTGATGATTACATAAATGTAGCTTTTTATATAAAAAAATACTCTACTAAATCTTATGTGTTGTCTATACCTACCTTACTCTTTTTTTTTTTTTTTTTGCAGGGCAATTGGGGTTAAGTAACTTGCCCAAGGTCACATGGCTAGGTTTTTGTTTGTGTGTGCATTAAGTGTCTGAGGCTGGATCCAAACTCAGGTCCTTCTGACTCCAGGGCCGACGCTCTACTCACTGCGCCACCTAGCCGCCCCCTACCTTACTCTTAAGAGGTATTCAAAAGGTGGCAGGGGTCTGCATATACTAGATCGGTACATTAAAAAAAAAAGTTCCAGCTCTGTTAGCTCTCCTGAGAATAGAATGATTCCTCCTCTATTTTATGTTGCTACTCAGACCTAGCCTATATTTCTGGGTAGCATGGTTTTCTTGAAAGCATATGTGCTGCTATGCCTTGCAGAGCCCAGAATGGATAACTGAAACTCTGGGTCACAAAGCAAAGTTGATTAATATTGAACTCTTTTGTACATGTGAACAACTTATGATTTGTATATCATCAAAGAACCCTATAGGACTATATCCAGTTCTGGATATGTTTGCCAGATATTATCCATGATATTTGTAGAAAGATAAATGGAAGAGATATCACAGGAGTAGATATGAAGTGTGGAATATATTCCATTAGTATGTGCCAGGCAGGGACGATATTGTTACATATATTCCATATTCCATCCCCAGGCTTTGGGCATCTCTTCCATTCATCATCTCTCTTCAAATGTTATGGACAAATATGTGTGTGCATATATACATGTACATATACATATATAATACACACACACAGACACACACACACACACACACACACATATATATATATATATATATATATATATATATATATATATATACATATATATACACACAGACATATCTATCCCAGAGAGAAGTTTCTGCAAAATATATTTGTTTGGTGAGCATATGTCAGAAGAGTTGCTAAAAAAAATTCTAAAAAGTATTTTTAAAGGGCTGCAATTGTGTATACTTCTAAAAGAATAAGGCAATCTCTATGACCTAATATAGGGTCATTAAAAACAGGAAATCTCAGACTAAAAATTCAGTTCAGTGCAAAAAGGATGGAAAATAGAAAAAGGGCAAAATATCTAGTTTGATTTTCACCATTTTCTGCAAAAATGTAATTGATAAAAAATAGTTCCCACAAGGAAAAAGCAAAAAAAAAAAAAAAAAGAGCCCAGAAATCATCATACTCAGCAAAAATTTGATCTTGACAAACAAATGTTGCAGATAAGAGCAATGTTGATTTAGAATACAAATTCATGTACAAAATATTATAGAAAAAATGGAGGATTTTGAAAACTATTTTCTTGTAGTTTAAATCAGTACAACTAAATACAAATCTATGTAATATTTGGTTTGAAATCTAGCTTGATTATATAATTCTAAGAACTTAATTGAAAGAAGTACAAAGAGTGGAAAGAGGCAGAAAATGAAATAAATTTGGATGTTCCATGAAGGAGTCACTCCATCTGGTTCTAGGCATTTTCTCTGGTTGTCCCTCATGCCCAGAAAATTTCTCTCCTCAGCTCTGTCAATTGATTTCTCTTGCTTCTTTTAAATTCCAAATAAAGTCACATCTTTTACTGGAAGCCCTCCTTATCGTCTCTTGATAGTAGTTATTTCTCTCTTAATTATTTCCTTTTTATCCTGCATATATCTTGCTTTGCATATATTTGTTTGAATGTTGCTTAGTCAACAAGCTCAAATGTAAGGATTGATTTTTTTTTTGCTTTTTTGTATTTGCAGAGCTTAGCACAGTGCCAGTTATATAGTAGTTCCTTAATAAATGTTTATTAACTGATTAATTATAGCCACCTGCTACCTGCTTTCTCCTCCTCTCACTGCCTCCCCCTCCCCTCCAAAGAGATTGTTTAGGCAGCCTAAAAGGCTTTTCTCCAACAAGGATTTTTTTTTCATATATTGTAAGATCACATAACATTTCTTGATGAATGCAACTAAAGAGATAAATTTGGTCCATTTTGGGTGGGGTGGGGTGGGGTGGGGAATTGCCCTTTGAGTACTTGATTTAGTATTTTATTTTCCCACAGTTACATTAAAATTACATTTTTAATTCATTTGAAAATTTTTGACTTCCAAATTCTCTCCCAACTCCCCACTGAAAAGGCAAGAAATTCAATATGGGTTATATGTGTAGTCCTACAAAACATATCATAATAGTAATATTGTGAAAAATAGACCAAAAAAATCTCAAGAAATATAAGGAAAGTGAAAAAAAGTATGCTTCAATCTGTATTTAGACACCATCAGTTCTTTTTCTGGGGATGGATAGCATTTTTCATTACAAGTCCTTCAGAATTGTCTTGGAATGTTTATTGCTGAGAATAGCTAAGTCATTCATAGTTGATGATTTACAATATTGCTATTACTTTGTACATAGTACATTTCACTTTGTATCATTTAAATTGCCCATTTAAATCTTTCCCGGTTTTTCTGAGGGTATCCTGCTTATCATTGCTTACAGTATTCCATCATAATCACATATCACATCTTCTTTAGTCATTCCCCAATTAATGGGAATTCCCTCAATTTCTAATTCTTTACCCCCAGAAAAAAGCTACTATAAATATTTTTGTATATATAGGTCCTTTTCCTTTTTTTACTCTTTTGGGATGCAGATCTAGTAATGACATTATTAGATCAAAGGGTATGAATGGTTTTATAGCTTTTTGGTCATAGTTTCAAATTACTCTACAGAATGGTTCAATCAGTTCACAGCTCCACCAAAAGTGCATTAACTTCTCATTTTTTTCCTACATCTCCTCCAACATTTGACATTTATACCTTTTTTTCCCTATTAGCCATTCTAAAAGTTATGAGGTTCTTTCTCAGAGTTATTTTAATTTGCATTTCTATAATCAACAGTGAATTAGAGCTCTTTTCATATGGCTAGAGATAACCTTGATTATATCATCTGAAAACTTCATATCTTTTATCAATTGGGGAAAGGCTCTTATTTTTTTTTAATTTGACTCTTCTCTATATGTTTGAGAAATAAGGCCTTTGTTAGAGAAACTTGCTTCAAAATTTTGTTCACAGTTACTATTGTTAACTGTATTTCTCTCCGTCTTACCGCTCCCCTGTATATTCTATTCTCTGTCTCCTTTTATCCTGTCCCTCCTCAAAAATGTTTTACTTCTGACTAATTTCTCCCCCAATCTGCCCTCCCTTCTATCATCACCCCCCCTTCTCTTATCCTATTCCTTTCCTGCTTTCCTATAAAGTAAGATAAATTTCTATACCCAATTAAGTATATGTGTTATTTATTATTTGAGCCAATTCTGATGAGAGTAAGATTCCCTTCCACTGTGAAAACTTTTTCTTGCCTCTTTTATGTGAGATAATTTACTCCATTCTATTTCCCCCTTTCTGTTTCTCCCAGTACATTCCTCTTACCCCTTAACTTTACTTTTTAGATATTCCTTCTTATTCAATTCACTCCTGCGCCCTCTGTCTCTCTGTCTCTATGTCTCTGTCTCTTTCTGTCTCTGTCTCTGTGTCTCTCTGTCTGTCCCACTATATATGTATGTGTATATATATATATATATATATATATATATATATATATATATATATATATATATATATATATTTCTTCTAACTACCCTAATAATGAGAAATGTCTTATGGGTTATAAGTATTATCTTCCCATGTAGGAATGTGAACAGTTTAATCTTATTAAGTTCCTTATGACTTCCCTTTCCTATTTACCTTTTTTTTTCTTCTCTCAAGTCTTGTATTTGAAAGTCAAATTTCCTATTTACCACTGGTCTTTCCATCAAGAAAGCTTGAAACTCCTCTATCTCATTGAATGCTATTTTTTTCCTCTACTGATGGACTATACTCAGATTTGCTGGATAGGTGATTTCTAGTTGTAATCCTAGATCCTTTGCCCTCCAGAATATCACATTCTAAGTCCTTCAATCCTGTAGTATAGAAGCCACTAAATCTTGTGTTATTTGACTGTGGCACCAACATACTTGAATTGTTTCTTTCTAGCTGCTTGCAATATTTCCTCCTTCACCTGGGAAATCTAGAATTTGGCTATAATGTTGCCTGTAGTTTTCATTTGGGGATCTCTTTGAGGAGCTACTTTCTGGATTCTTCCAATTTCCATTTTACCCTCTGGTTTTAGAAGATCAGGGGAGTTTTCCTTGATAGTGTCTTGAAAGATGATGTCTAGGATCTTTTTTTTAATCATGGCTTTCAGGTAGTCCAATAACTTGTCCCTCTATTTACTTTTAGGGCAAGAAATTTCTCTACCCCATTGCCTGAATGCCTGAATACCTTATTTCCCAATTGTATGTGAAAACAATTTTTAACATTTGTTTTTAAAACTTTGAGTTACAAACTCTCTCCCTTCTTCCAGCCCCACCCACCCTCATTGAGAAGGCAAGCAATTCAACATAGTAAAACACTTTTTATATAAATAAAGTCAGATCTAAATAACTGATGTAATATTTATTGTTCATGGATAGGTAATCCCAACATAATAAAACTCACAATTTTATCTAACTAATCTATTTATTCAATGCAGTCCCAAATAAATTACTAAAACAGTATCTTATTAAGTTAGAAAAAATAATAACAAAGGTCATTCAGAAGAGCAAAAAGGTCAGAAATTTAGAAGAAACAGGGGGAAAAAGATGTAAAGGAAGCAGATTCAGTAGCATCAGACCTTAAAATATATTATGAAGTGAGAGCGTTGTTGAAGTGTAAAATAGATAGTTTCAATTATTTTAAATAAAAATTTCCATATATAAATAAAACCAATATAGCCAAGAATAGAAGCAATGCAGAAAATTTTGGGGAAAAAGCTTTTGTAGACAATCTCTCATATTGGATTGGAATATTGTTGTGGTGTAAGAAATGAAGAGCTGGTTGATTTAGAAAAACATGGAGGGTAAAGTCAAGATGGCAGAGTGAAAGCAGTAACTTGCTTCAGCTCCCACTCCAACCACCTCCAATACCTATAAAATATAACTAAACAAGTTTTAGAACTACAGGACCCACAAAGTGACAGAAAGGAACTAATCTCCCACTGAAGGCAGCCTGGAAGGCCAACAGGAAGGGTCTATCACACCACACTGGAAGTCAAGCACAGTCCTGTGTGAGCCATGCAGGCACAAACCCGGGTGGGCCACCATCAGCAGAACAGACTGGCCTGAGAAAACTTTAGGAGAGGGAGTCATCAGAAGCTGTGGCAGTTTCCAGACTTCTCAAACCATAAATGCCAAAGAGAAAGTAAAAGGTCAGTAGGGAACTCTGTTGGAACAGGGTAACAGAAAAGCATGGTCCAGTCCCTGCCCCCAGGGTGAGATGTCATGGAGGCACAGCAGCTATGGCTGCTGCAATGTGGCTATCTCCAGAGCTCCTGGCATGCAGATGGTAGGGGGACAAAGTGAGCATTCAGAGGGTAATCACTCTTGCTTTGACCTCCTTTGATCTGGGTCACAGTCTTGGCTGGTGGTCCTGGAGTATGTGGCCAATGTACCAGAGCTTGTGGAGGCTATAGACAGGGTACACTCCCCATAGCTCTGACAACATTTGCCAAAACCCTGGTGATTTGGGACACAGCTCTCTCCACTCTGGAAGCAGAGTTCTACCATGGCCATGGCAAAGAGCTCAAAAGTCAAGTAATTGGCTGGCAAGATAAGCAAGCAGAAGAGGTAAAATCAGACCATAGAATCCTTTTTTGGGGACAGACAGGATCAAAACATGGAACCAGAAGAAGAAAACAAAGTGAAAACTCCTGCACTGAAAGCTTCCAAGAAAAATATGAACTGGTTGCAGGCCATAGAGGACCTCAGGAAGGATTTTGAAAATCAAATAAGAGAAGTAGAGGAAAAATTGGGAAGAGAAATGAGAATGATGCGAGAAAATCATGAAAAGTGAGTCAGCAGCCTGCTAAAGGAGACCCCAAAAATATTGAAGAAAATAACACCTAAAAATAGACTAATTCAAATGGCAAAAGTGACCCAAAAAGAACAAGGAGGAGAGGAATGCTTTAAAAAGCTAAATTGCCCAGATGGAAAAGAAATTTCAAAAACTCACTGAGGAGAATAATTCCTTCAAAATTAGATTGGAGCAAATGGAAGCTAATGACTTTATGAGAAATCAAGCTACTCTAAAACAGATCCGAACAAATGAAAAAAATAGAAGCAATGTTATATATCTCATTGAAAAAACCACTGAGCTAGAAAATAGATCCAGGAGAGATAATCTTAAAATTATTGAACTACTTGAAAGCCTTGATAAAAAAAAAAAAAAGCTAGAAATCATCCTTCAAGAAATTCTCAAGGAAAATCTCCCTGATATTCTAGAACCAGAGGGCAAAATAGAAATGGAATGAATTCATTGATTGCCTCTTGAAAAAAGATCCCAAAAAAGAAAACTCCTAGGAATATAATAGCCAAAGTTCAGAGTTCCCACGTCAAGGAGAAAATATTACAACCTGTCAGGAAAAAACAATTTGAGAATTGTGAAAACACTATCAGGATAACACAAGATCTAGCAGCTTCTACATTAAGGGATCCAAGGGCTTGGAATATGATATTCTGAAGGTCAAAGGAGCTAGGATGTAAACCAAAGATCACTTACCCAGCAAAACTGAGTATAATGCTGCAGAGGAAAATATGATCTCAATAAAATAGAGTACTTTCAAGTATTTATGATGAAAAAACCAGAGCTGAACAGAAAATTTGTCTTTCAAATACAACAAGCAAGAGAAGTATGAGAAGGTAAACAGGAAAGAGAAACCATAAGGAACTTATTAAAGTTGAACTACTTATATTCCTACATGGAAAATGATAATTGTAACTCATAAGACTTTTCTCAGTATGAGAATAGTTGAAGGGAATATGTGTATGTATGTATATATATATATATATATATATATGTACAGATACATGCACACACACACACACACACACATATATATATATTTATATTTACATATATGTATGCATAGAGTGCACAGGATCAGTTGAATAGGAAGTGATGATATATAAAAATAAAATTAAGAGGTGAGAGAGGAATATAATGGGAGAAGGAGAAAGGGAGAGATCAAATAGGGTAAATTATCTCATATAAAAGAGGCAAATGAAAACTGTTGTAATGGAGGGGAAGAGCAGGAAGGTGAGAAGGAATGGGTCAGCTTAAGGAGGGAATAACATATACTTAGTTGGGTATCTTACCCTACAGGAAAGTAGGAGAGAAGGGGATAAGATGGGGGATGATAGAAGGGAGGGCAGATTGGGGGAGAGGGTAGTAAGAAGCAAACACTTTTGAAAAGGGACAGGGTTGGGGTGGCTAGGTGGTGCAGTGAGTTGGAGTGCCAGCCTCGGAGTTGGGGCGACCCGGGATAAGATCTGGCCTCAGAAAATGAGCACCCACATATAAAAAATGCCTGGCCATGTAACCTTGAGCAAGTTACTTAACCCTAATTGCTTTAAAAAAAAAAGAAAAAGAAAAGGCACAGGGTCAAAGGATAAAACAGATTAAGTGAGGGGTGGGAAACGATGGAGGGTAATACAGTTAGTATTTCACAATAGAACTACTATTGAAACGTTTTGATTAACTATACATGTACAACCTATGTTGAGTTTTTTGTTTTCCCAGTGGGGGTGGGTGAGGAGGTAAGAAGGGAAAGAAAATGGAAATCAAATTTTTAAAAAAAACAAATGTTGATTTTTTTTTTTATTACATGCATCTGGGAAATAAGTTATATAGGCACTGGGATATAGAGATCCATCTTGCCCTACTAGAAAGTTGTGGAGGGATAAAGGAGGATATAAGAGAGATCAGATTGGGGATAGGGTGAGTAGGCTCATTAGCTTGGGGTGAGGGGTAGGGGAAAGATGGAGAGAAATTTTGCAACTCAAAATCTTGTGGAAATTAATGTTGGAAAACTAAAATTGAATAAATAAAACATTTTTTTAAAAGAAAAAAGAAAAACATGAAAAGACTTGTAAATATGAAGGAAAATGCTATCCACTTTTAGAGAAACAGATAAGTGCAGAGAGGCATAGTACTGTCTTACATATATGTGTATGACTGTGTGTATGTGTGTGTGTGCATGTGTTTATCAACACTTAATAGCAATCTTCTTAGGGTGGGTGGGAGGGAAGGGAAGAAATAAAGTAAAAAGTACACAACAAAGAACAGAAGAAAACCTACAAGGAAGGAAAGGAAAAGCTGGGTAGCTTGGAAAATTATTTGTAAGATTTTTAATATAGGTTTTCCTGAAATGGAAATTTTTTGTTTTATATTGAATCTTCTCTTATGTTCTGTGGTGTACATGGCAATATTTTTCTTTTCTCATTTTTATATAAGATTAAAATAAATAAAAACAATTACCAAAAGCAAAAGAAAACAAAATAATCCCATATACACAGTTTGGATTGTGGGGTATTAGTATCCATATAAAGGTCTTCTGTTCTGGCTAAATCATATCTGCTGCACTTTCCTTGATTCTAGGTATAATATTTTAGGAATGATATTGACAAACTGGATTACCTCCAGCCTACAATGTCCACACATATATCTGAAATTGACATTTCAGTTGGAAATTAAATTAGGTCAATAACTGAATGAGAAGAAGGGAGTTGAATGGTTTGTATTTGGGAAAATGTGTGATTATTTCATTGATTTCAGGCTAGATAGCAAATTGATCAGATGGTAGTAGATAGTTTCTTGAAGTGTAGCTCCATGACACTTAGGGAAACATGAATGCTAATTAGAAATAGAAAATAAAGAGACATGGCCTAATTGATAATATGACTAGGGTATGGACTTCCACTCTCGAAGAAGAGTGATTAATTAATTGATGTTAACTTGAAACATGGTTTCCAATTAAATGGCTCAGGGATCTCTTCTTGATTCTGGTCTGTTCAATAAAAATTTCCCCAAGAACTTTTGTGAAGTCATAGAGCATATTTATCAATTTTGCAGATAACATACACTTAGGAGAGAATAACAGAAATGATGGAAGTCAGGATCAATATATCAATAAAAATCTTTGAAGTTAGGCTAAATATAATAAGATAAATTACTAAAGGTCTTCAGGTTTATTCAGTACTATTTTATTTATTTATGTATGTTTTGAATCTGTCCCACTGATTGATTTCTCTATTTTTTTCACTAGTACAAGTTATTTGAGAGTTACTGCTTTGTGTGTATGTATGTATATATATATATATATATATATATATATATATATTTTTTTTTTTTTTTGAGATAAGGTAGTGCTATACTCATTTCTTCCCAATTTTACATCATTTCCCTTGAGATTCTTACCTTTTGAATTTCTGGATGTATTTTGTTAATATTTTTCTAGTTTTGTAAAGTAATTCTTTGGTGGCTCAATTGGAATGACACTAAATGGGTTTAATTTAGAGAGCATTATAGTTTAGATAGTATTATTTTGGGTTGGCCTACACAGAGCAATTGATAAGTCTCTAATCATTTATATGTTTTTATTTCTGTCAACAGTATTTTGTAGTTGTGTTCATATAATTTTTGTGTGTACTTTGGTAAGTAGATTCCTACGTATTTTTATAAATTTTGAAGCTCCCCCTCACACACATCAGTTTGGCAAAACTGAACAAAATAAAGAAAATGGCAAAATGTTGGGGGTACTTCAGTAATACAAGAACAAGATGCTTGTTGGTGGAATTGTCAATTGGTAATGGGATTTTGGAAATCAGTTTGAAAGTATGTCCCCCAAATTACTGACCTCTGCATAACCTTTGACCTACTGATGCCACTTTTAGTTATCTACTTCACAGAGATCAAAGAAAGAGGAAAAGGTCTAATATGTGCAAGAAGTTTATATATATCCAAAAAAAATGGAACCAGTCTTCTTGTAGTTGCAAAGAACTGGAAACTAAGAAGATACTCATCAATTAGGGAATGGTTGAGCAAATTATCATATATTAATATAATGGAATATTTTTGTGTTGAAAAAATGAAGGGATAATTTCAGAGAGACCTAGGAAGACTTATATGAACTGATGTAGAGTGACGTGAGTAGAACTAAGAAAGCAATTTATACTATAATATCAAAATTGTAAAAAAAAAAAAAAAAGAAAGACTTCTGAAAGGTTTAAGACTGTCATCAGCACAGTTATCCATCAAAACTTAAGAGAACTGACAAAAAAGAAAAACTGTTCTTATGACAAAGAAATGATAGATATAGTCTGAGAAACATATTTTTGGATATGGATAAATGGCACTTCTTTTATGCTTATATAATACAATGGTTCTTCCTTTGTTCCTTTATTACTCCATTTAGTTCTTCCTTCATTTCTTCCTTTTTTCTCTGTTTGGAGGAACTGGAAGGGAGAAAAATTTGCATAATAATTACTTTTTAAATTTACAGTCATAAAAGTGAATTCCTATATTTGAGTGAAAATATAAAATGCACAAATTTGGAATGGAATGAGGAAGATGTGTGTGAACACCTATTTATGTGAAAAATATCAAACTTTTTCATGTCTATCAAATTTTATATCAAATAGCAATGTGATAGTAGCTAAAAAGAAAACAAAAATTAACCAATATAATTGTAGGTTGTACAATGTTATAGTATCCATATCAAATGTATTCTGCCCTTGTTAGATCATATTAGACATACTTTTCTTAGTCAGGAGCATAACATTTTAGGAATTTTTCTGACAAACTGGAATATATCCAGACTTCAGTGCTTAGTGTGGTTCATAAATCCCATGAAGCAAAGAATAGCTAAGGTAACTAGGGTGAGATAAACAGTGAAGAGAAGGCATGAGAGGGACATGATACCTATCTACAAGAATGTTAAAGATTTTTACAAGAAAGAAGGGTTACATTTATCCTTAGCTTTTGAGAGTAGAACTGGGAACAGCTTGGGAAAATTGCAGAGGCAAATTTCATCATGACATGAAGAAATATTTTTGGACAACAAATAAACTGTTCAACAAGGGAGTCATATGCCTTGAGGAGTCTAGTGATTCATTCATTAGTAGAGATGTTCCAAGAGAGGCTCGATGGCTACTTGTTGGGGATGTAATAAAGGAGATTGCTGTTCAAGTAATTAGTTGAACGAGATAAACTCTGAGGATTCTAGTTCTCATCTTGTTTAATTCTGCTGCACTTCTACTAAATCATTTCCTTGGGATCATTCAACCCAATTTTAGCCAGGCTACTATTACATTAGCTTTTGGTTTCTTGCTATAGGATTCACTTCAGTATATCTGAAGGTTTCTCAGACTTTAAATAGTCATTTTTAATATAGGTACCGATTTTGATTTCTTGAACATATCTTTGCAACACACCAAATAGAACCTTGACTGAAATTACTACATTCAAAATAAATCAATATGTTGTGGAGTATCCATGAGGACAAGGCCAAGTATTAATTATTTTATTTGCATTTTGGAAACTACAAATGACTTCCTCACCTTCTGGGAATCTTCATTAAGAAACACTGCTCCCTCCCCCTTCTCTTCTAGAATCAGTTGTAAAGAGTTATATTTATCTTATCTGGTGATTCCAGGGCAACATGGGAGCTGGAAGGATGATTTTGAACATTTCTACTTCCAGCAAGAAACTTATTAGTCACATGGAATTGTTGACATTATAATCTACAGATACAGTACTGCTGACTAAGTGAATACATAGTGCTACTCCAATCCATCAATATAAATTTGTACAAGTTTTATAATTCAGTTTGCTTTCATAGTATGAAGTAGATGTAACAAAGTATTAGTCCCAACTTTTAAAAGTGATTTCATGATTCAGTAACTTTTCATTTCACTTACAAGTATATATTTAACTTCTCTCTTGGTGTTGATGATTCTAAGCAACTGCCAAATAGGATTAAGCCATTTGTAGCAGCAAGCATTTCAACTTTAGGGTGAATTCTATGAAAAAAAAGCTTAATAAAATGAATAGCCCTATTTTAAAAGTTTGATTTATATTTCCTGAAAACAAAAGAAAATGCACCTATTTCAACGCACTCCTTCAGAACTGAAACAGATTGCCACCTGAGCAAATTGTTATTCCTCAGTAGCTTTTTGTTATTTGTGGTTGGAAAAGGATTGAAAAAATTTATATCAAGCATGTTGGGATAAAAGAATTGAATGTACCATGCCGATTGAGCCTCATTATAGGTTGGGCAATTTTATCAGGATCTGGTGTTGCTTAGGCAATTTGAAGAATTAGGAATTACTAAATATTCCTGACTAAAGATCTAGATATGGATTTGTTTCTTTCTCTTATTTTCTAACAAAGCAAAATCTGAACTTATAACATGGCCAGTAATTTCAGGTCCATTGTGTTTACTATTAACTCTTTCATATGAAAATTGATTAAATCAATTTGAGAAGTCTTTAAACTAAAGGTGAAAAGTCAACTGAAACTCAATGACATAAATGTAAGCCCACACCTATGTACAATGGTGAAACAAATGAAGGGAAATATGTGTATGTATATCTTTTTTTTTTCTTTTTCTTTTTGGAGGGTAATTGGGGTTAATTGACTTGCCCAAGGTCACATGGCTAATTTTTGTGTTAAGTGTCTGAAGTCACATTTGAACTCAGATCCTCCTGACTCCAGGGCTGGTGCTCTATTCACTGTGCCACCTAGCCACCCCTGAAGGATAATATTGATCTATTTTGTGTCTACTCTGCCAAGTGGCCATTGTACTTGTCCTTCCCTTGATGGTTCAAAACTACACTCAGGTCTATTCTCTTCATGCTTCACAGATTTATTTTTATTATTTTCTTTATATTCTAATATAGGTACCAGGAACTTTATCTCTGACTGAAATACATACAATTAATCTTTAAGTAAAATGATTACAGTAAAAACAAATTGGTAGATGCTAGATTATAAACTCCATGAGGGCTGGGTCATGTGTAAACTATTTTTATGTTTCACAGTCTGAAATTTTGCCATACCTGTCAGATTCTAGGCATCTTTACTAGGATATGCTGGTGCCCCCTCTCACCTTTTTTTCTTCTAGAAACATCTATGAGCAATTTTTATCAATCAGTCCAAGGTTTACAAGGTAAGTTGGGAGTTAGAAGGAAAGTTGTGAAGAGATTTGAGACACTTTCCTGGAAATCTGAGACTCAGAAGGAAGTGTGGATATAAGTAAAAGATATATCTCCCATATACTAAGGGAAAAAGGAGTCAGGTGGCAATGAATCATGATGAATCTGAATAGGGAAAAGATAAAAACTTGCTTTGTTACAACAAATAGGATTCCCAATAGGCATCCTATTTTGATGGCCCTTATCCCCTTTTAGAATGCCAACATGTGAGGTTTGAGAAAATATGCACCCTGTTCCAAAGGCTTAAGAATAATAGATTTTTTTAAAAAATCCTTAAAAAAAAAACTCAGAGACTTATCTCAGAAAGCTTTAGAGAAGTACAAATATTACTTCCTGAAAGGGAGATGAATTGTGGAGAGCAGTGAGTAAGAAAGCAAAAGAAAACCAATGGATAATAAACATCTGGAGGAGAAATCCTGAATTATGCAAAGCAATGAAGTAGAGAATGAGTTGAGTAACTAGAAACATGGTCTGTGGAGGACAGTACCTTACATGAGATGACCAGCATTTGCTAAAAGTGCAAGAGAGTTTCAGCATAGTGGTAGAAGAGGAAAGCAGGATGCTTCTTTAGTAAGGCTCAATGAATTAATGCCTATCAAGGGTCCCAGGAATTGTGGTTTCCTGGCAGCAAGCAACACAGTGCAAATCAGAACTATTAAGAGGAAGAATCAATTTTCAGTTAAAAGACCCATCTCCCCCTTATTATAGCCATATGTTGAATAGTACTATAAATCATACAGAGCCCTTAGAGCAGGGGTGGGGAACCTGAGACCTCAAGGTCACAATGTGGTCTTCTAGGTCCTTTACTGCCTTTTGACCAAGTCTAAATTTTACATATCAAATCCTTTTATTAAGGGGGTTTGTTCTGTGAAATTTGTATTCAGTCAAAGGGCTGCACTTGAGGACCTAGAGGGTTACATGTGGCTTCAAGGCTGTAGGTTCCTCACCTCTGCCTTAGATGGTGGTGGTACTTGTTCTTTGGTTGATGTTGTTGTTTTCCATGGACATGAATGTTTTATCTAATTCCATTAACTTGTAAAACAAAATTGTCCAGATTTTGATCCTTATGATTTTGTAGGCTTGTAAGGGAAGCTAGTGACTTCTCTTGGGAAATATCAGATGATGAAGTTTATAGATCCTTTAGGTGGGAACAATGAATTAGAAAAATGTAAATGTTATCCAAGGATTATTTATACATATCCCCCCCTCACAACTAATAACTATCACAGGGTTTCACACACCATATAAATCAAAGCGATGTTTACCAAATGAATGAATGGATAATATGGGATAATAAAATTTCATCTTAATAGATCAGATTTTTTGACTCAAGCAAGCCTTTGAGACAAACAGGTCATGTTCAGAGAATAATACCAAAGTATTCCTCCAATTCATTTAACATTTATTTGCTGATTCCTAGACCCCAAGGATCTTTCATAATATGTTTTCTATCTTGTGTATGTGGTTTTGTTTTTCTGGCTTGTTATCTCCATAAAAGTCCTATCCTAATTACTTATTGTATTAATGGAGATAACATTAATTTCCTGAGTTTTGCTCCAGTTTGTTAATAAGCTAGAAAGGTTATTAAAATTAAGGTCCAATATGTACATATATTAAAAGAATGGGAGATGATTGAAGTATTATATGAAACCATGAGAAATATTTTAGGTCTGAATTTTAATTAATATTAAATGACTACTATGTGAAAAGACTGCTTTACTTTTAAGTGACAGATATTTATTGAATGAATCTGTCAAACCATAAACAACTTAGCACAATAAATTTTGAGTGAAGACATTAGAATTGTATTGGTGGTAGTAGTTGTTATATTTTCTTTTTTTTTGTTGTTCTAAAATTTAATTTTCACTAGGGCTATGCATTAAGAAGAGAATTCATCACACACATGCATTCATCAAATATACATATACAGATACTTTCAAATAAGAGAAAAAAGAGAGGAAGTAATAGAAAATGTTGAGGCCATTTTGGAGAATAATATGTTAAATACAAGTGAGTGCATGGTCTACAGTTGTGGTTATGGGAAAAAAGAGAAGGCAATGGGTTTGATAGTAAGTAGAAGGGGACTGGGAGAAATGATTCTATATGAAAATAGTTATCTTTAAGAGCAAAGATTTTTTTTTTAGTTTCTGTGTCCCCAGTGCCTAACACAGTACTTTCCTTATAGTAAGTGCTTAATAAATGTGTTAGAAGATTTATTGGATTGGTGAGAGACAGGCAGGATTCACAGATAATTTTAAGTTATTATAGTAACAGGAGAGTCAGTAGGGGGTCTCTGAATAAAGGACAATAAGGGCACTTGTATACATGTTGAATTTGACATACAAGCAGAATGTTTTTGAGAAAGTACTGAGGAAACATGGGATTTGAGATCAAATTGAGATTTGGACTAGTAATAAAGGCTTGGGAGTCATCAGCCTATAGATAATAATGGAATTTGAGAGTGGAAGAGGATATGGAAAGAGAGATTAAAGCTAGCTGAGGACCGATCCTTGAAAAAATGTCTCCTTTCTAGAGTAGGAGGAAGAGGAAGGGTCAGCAAAGGAAACTAGCATTCAGAGTAGCACAAATGGATCTGAGGAAATAGAATGTCATTTAACTCAAGTGAGGAGAGAGTATTAAGTGAGCCAGCAATGTTAAATACCATAGGACAATCATAGAAGATCAGAGTTGAAGACTCTGAAACCAAATTTCTTATTTATGTTTAATGAATGAACTATACTAATTAATATTACTGTATGCATTTTAATTATTTACCATGTTTTATATTATTTCTTGAAGTATTCATCATAACATAGTATCTTTCCAAGATAATGACAGTCTTTATACAGCACTTCAAAATGGCATGAAGTTAGGGTTTGGTAAAGTTTAAGGATGTACCAAATAGGTAACATATTTTTAGATCTTTGACTCCTCTTAACAAGCACATTTAATTCAAATATGGAAAACCTTATTCAATGCTGGGGCAAAGGTTGGATTTCCCTTACATTTGTTCTGAACTTTTAAAATCACATTTTTAAAGAGAAAAGAAAGTATTATTTTAAAAATATTTTAAAACACTGTTTTATTTGGGTTTTTAGGGGTAAAAAGAAACAAATCTTAAATATCTTCCATATTTCAACAAATGAGACTTCTCTAATAGAAGATGGACAAATAACTCCCTGAAGAAAAATTACTCATCCACCAGGAGTTTTTTTTAATACAATGCTGCTGGTTGCTTCCATAGGAGAATGGTAGAAAAGACTGAAGTAATATATTCAACAAATTTTGATTTGCCAAAAACTTCCATGTCATAATATGACTTCTCAAAATAGAAAGCTTCTATAGAGCAGTCAGTAACTTATTTTATTGCATCTGGTCCCTCTTTCTAATTTACTTGAAATAATGTATCTTTTTCCATGTCAGAAAAGTTATAGGGACAAAACACACAGCAAAATTCAGGTAGTTCCTTGAACTGATGGCTATTAAGTACTTTTACATTCTCAGAATATGATTTTTACAAAGAATGGAATCATCTAATGAATGGCTAAAGCCCAAAATAGTAACTCATGTGCCTTTTTTCTCTCTTTGTGGTACAGTTAAAAATAATGCTGAGTTAGTAACCAGAAGATCTGAATTAAAATCTTGAATCTCTCTACTAAGATTTATGTGATATTGGGAAATTCTTTTAAGTTCTCTGGAATTCAGTTTCCTCATTTGTAAAAGAAGGGAATTAGACTAGATGACTTGAAGTCATTTCATGCTCTAAATTGTTCATCCTCAATATAAATGAGATGAAATGTCACTTAATTTATAAATTTTCTGAATTACACACTTCCATAATAATCAAACCCAAATGTTCACAAACAAAATGCTTTTTCTTTCCTTCCTATATTAAATCCCCCTTTCCTCAAACTTCCATCAGGACACTTTCTTACTTTCTGATATTTGAGAGGGTCCTCATTATAGTGTTTTCTTTTAATGTCTTTAAGTAAACAGACACCTGAGGGGATCTCATACTACTTTTCTACAAGTAATGTATTAGCCCGGAGGTTCAAATGCAAAATGATTTTGAGATGCCCTGTAAAACTCATTAACGCTGGCAGCTCCTTCCTGGCTGGCACTCCTAAAATGTTCATTTCTTATTCCCCCTTGGTTTTTCCAGCTGTTCTACTCTGCTCTCAAGTGTCCCGTTCCTTTTAATTAATATTGATGTTTGGATTTTATTCCAAAGCACCTTTTCTTATAATCATGTTATCTCTTACAGTAAACCTAAATACTTTCCTGTATGTTCCATGATGCTCTTTTTTTGTTTATTTATTAGCAAGTTGTATATGTGTGTCTCACCTTCTAAAGCTAGTATAAGTTTAGCTCTTTACCCAGAAGCCAAGTTATCTGCAGGCAATTTCTTTGTCAAACTGGCCTTTTCCTTTGAACATAAGGATTACTGTTTTTTTCATTTAAGGTAAGGGAAAAGTTGGTTCCTCAGAGGATTTCAATTTAATTTCATCTAATGCTGTTTGGTTTCTTTGTTTACCTTCCCTAGGCCATTAGGCTAAGGTAATACCTTGGGGCTATAATTTACTTTTTAAGGAAATCTTCCCAGAGACTCTTCAAAGACTCTTCAGCTGTTTCAAAAAATCAAATAGGTTTTGACAGTTAAATGCTGATAGTGTAGGATCACTGATTAGGGGACCATATATTAAGAGTTAGAAGCAATCTTAGGGATAGATCAACAAATCCAACCCCCTCATTTTACAGATGAAGTCACTACAACTGAGAGGTTAAGGTGGTAACCTCTTAGTTACTTCTCTGACCAAAGTCACATCAGCAAGTGTGTGACCATGGGATTCCAATTTCATTCCTCTGACTCTAAATCTAGTGGCCTTTTCACTTTAATACACTACCTCTAATGATTCTCCCTTTCCTTTTTTTCATTTAAAATTTACTTTCCCACTTTTGAAAGAACTTAAGGTGTGTTTTCTACTTGTGTTATGAAGAATTTTTTCCTACACTAAATCCTTTTATTCATTAAAAATATGTCTTATGTGCTTGCTACATACATCATATTATACTGTAGACTGAGGAAGATACAAAGATAAAATAAGGCAAAATCCCTAGTCTCAAGGACCCAAAGATTTAGGCATACAGAGGACAAAGTATGTGAAGAAAGAAATATTATCCAGATTTGAACAGAATAAATCCATGATAAAATCATAAACAAGAATATGGTTAAAATTCTTTACAATGTGGCCCCTTACTGCCTCTTCTGTCTTTTAACACATTATTCCTTGGTTTTCTTCAATACTTGGCTTAGGTAACACCTTCTACAGGAGACCCTTCCTGGTCCTCCCAGGTGCTAGTGTCTTACTTTCCAAAATTATCTTATATTTGTTTTATATATGTCTTAAATATATCACTATCTCTTTCTCTCTCTATTAGAATATAGAGAGAAATATAGATTAGGTACACATTTATGTACATAAATGCATACTTGCATATAGTAGGCATACATATATTCTTGCATAAGAAAGTAGGCTTCTTAGAGGCCAAGAACTATTTTGACTTTGTCCAGAATTCAGCATAATGTCTAGCATATAGTAGGTGATCAATAAATTCTTTTTGGTGGATTTATTGATGGGGTTGGTGGTGGAGATAACTATGAGTAAGGTGTGAATCAGTGAAGACTTTTTGGGGAAAAAGGCATTTTAGTTGAATCTTGAAGAATGGCTAAGATTTTTTTTAAACAAATACTATATTAACTTCTGTTTTTCATCATTCATTTCCACCAGATTTTGAGTTACAATCATTTCCCCCCTGTTATTCCCCTACCCAACCTCCCAGAATAGCAGTCCCACAAGATATCGCTTCCTCCAATCTGCTCTCTCCCATACCTTCTTCCATACCCCCTTCGACTTTTCCATTAGAGGAAGGTGAATCTTTGTGTCCCAATGCCTGCACATCTTATCTCCCAATTATGAGCAAAAGAGTATTAATAATAGTATTTATATATACTTGAAACATTTAATGTTAAGACCTCGAATTTCAGATCCATTTCCTTCCTCCCTTGTCACCCATTCCCTCTGGGGAGATAAGTAATTCAGTATATGTTGTACATGTCTAGCTATGCAAAACATTATCATAGTAGATATATTGTACAAGGCTGCTTATAATTCCCTCCCACTCATCCCACCCCCCACCTGGTCCATTCCCTACATGATCCTGTCCCTCTTCTATAGTGGGTACTTCCAACCTCCCCTCCCCCCAAGGATGCCCCCCCATCAATCATCCCTCCTCTCATCCCCCTTCCCCCTATTCTGCTGCAGGTTGAGATATCCCATTTAGTATGTATGTCATTCTCTCCCTGAACCAAATTCAATGAGAATGTGGATTTGCCTTTTTTTTTCCTTCCTATTCTCCCCCTCCCTTGCAACCACTTCCCCTTGCTTCTTCTACATGAGATAGTTTACCCTACCCTGTCTCTCCCCATCTCCTCTTGCCACTTTCCTCTCTCACCTCATAATTTCATCCCTTGAGTATTCTCCCTTCCCAACAAATTCAACCTATGCCCTCTATCAATATACACACACATTCACATATGTATTCATATGACCACACACCCTTCTTCCATTATTTTCATAGTGAGAAAGATATCATCAGTCATAGTTATTGTTTTTCCATATAGGAATGTAAATAGTTCAACTTTGATAAGTTCCTTTTGATTTCTTTTCCCTGATTACCTTCTCAGGCATCTCTTCCTTCTTGTGTCTGGATGTCAAATTTTCTATTCAATTCTGGTTTTTCCCTCAAGAATGCTTGAAAGTCCTCTATTCCACTGAATGACCATATTTTCCCCTGAAACAAAATACTCAGTTTTGCTGGGTAGGTGACCCTTGGGTTCATTCCCAGTTCTTTTGCCCTCTGGAATATCATATTCCATGCCCTTCGATCCCTCAGTGTAGAAGCTGCCAGGTCCTGGGCTATTCTGATTGTGTTTCCACAATATTGAAATTGTTTCTTCCTGGCTGCTTGGAGTATTTTCTCCTTGATCTGGGGATTCTGGAACCTGGCTATAATATTCCTGGGAGTTTTCTTTTTGGGATCTTTTTCAGGAGGTGATCTGTGGATTCTTTCAACCTCTATTTTGCCCTCTGGATCTAAAACATCAGGGCAATTTTCCTTGAGAATTTCTTGAAGGGTGATTTCTAGGTTCTTTCTTTGATCATGGCTTTCAGGTAGTCCAATAATTTTTAAATTGTCTCTCCTGGATCTATTTTCCAGGTCAGTGGTTTTTCCCATGAGATATTTCACATTGCCTTCTAATCTTTCGTTTCTTTGCATCTGCTTACCAGCATCTTGATTTGTCATAAAGTCATTAGCTTCCATTTGCTCCAGTCTAACTCTGAAGGAATGAATCTCCTCAGTGAACTTTTGAGATTCTTTTTCCATCTGGCAAATTCGACTTTTTAAGGCATTCTTCTCCTCATTGACCTTTTGGGCCTCCTTTGCCATTTGAGTTAGTCTGTTTTTTAAGGTGTTGTTTTCCTCAGTCAGGCTGTTGACCCTCATTTCATACTTTTCCTGCATCCTTCTCATTTCTCTTTCCAATTTTTCTCCACTTCTCTTATTTTATTTTTAAAGTCCTTCTTAAGGTCCTCTATGGCCTGCAACCCGCTCATGTTTTCCCCTGGGGCTTTTGGAGCAGGACTTCTGAACTCACAGTCCTTTTCCAGGTCTATGCCCCCAAAATAGGAGTCTAGGGTTGTGTTTTTCTGTTTCCTTTGCCTTGGCATGTTGCCACTTGATTACCTGACTTTTGGGCTTGTTGCCACACTATGGCTTTAAGGCCAGATAGAGGAATTTTCGTCCAGAACGTGTGGGGGGCAACTTCCATTTCTGGCAAGCTGTAAACCCACCCATGACTTCCACCCTAGATCACAATCCAGATCCAGGGAGGTTAAAGCAAGAGCGATTACCCCTCCAAGACTGGTCGCTGGATCTTCCTACAATTAATTGCAGTCCAGGAGCTGGAGCTGCCTCTGAAAACTACAAAATGGCATGTCTCCTCAGCAGCTTCTAGCCCCCAGGGGAGGGAGCCGATGCATTCCCCCAAATACAGGTCCCAAAGTCCATAGGACACTAACCTCTTACTTTGTCCTAGGCATGTCTATGTTGATAATTCTGGAGTCGCCATGGCTGCTGGTGTTCTGGGGTTCCTCCAGCCGGCTGCTGGCCCTGCTACCCTGGGGCTAAAACCTCGGCTCACGCGGACCTGGGCTCCGCTCGGGTCTGCTTCCTGCGCTCTGTGCATTGCGCGCTGCTGGCTCCCAGACCGCTGCGCTGGTCCTTCCTGCTGGGCTGCTGGGCTGTTCTCAGCGGGAGGTTAGCTTCTCTGTGTCGTTCTGTGGGTGCTGGGGCTCCAGAAGTTGTTCAGAGTCCCCTTTTACATAGTTTGGGGGGAATCTGGGGGCAGAGTGTCTTGGACTAGCTGTTTCTACTCCGCCATCTTGGCTCTGCCCGACCCGGCTAAGATTTTTAACATTTGTTAAATGATAGGATGAAAAGAGCATTGTTAAACATATTTTCCTTCAATCTTGTGCAAATCAGCATGCAAATATACTCCATTGAAGGGATCATAGATTTAGTACTAGAAGATTTTTTTAGAGGTAATATTCATTTTTGATTTTGACTAATTTGCAGATGTCAAGGACTTTGGTTACAAGAATTTAATTTTCTAGATCTTCAATAGTTGTGTCCAATCTCTATAAAGCTGGGTTGATTACTTAGATGATGGCTGATATGTCTGGACTGGAAGGACTGCTGCTCTCTTTTCTTGTATCATTAAACCAGGTTACAAATACTATGAAAATGTAATTGGCTTGTGATCTTTGTCAATTGAGGGAATATATGAAATAATGAAATCACACACCCTTGAAACTCTGAATCAAGTATAGATCATATTGAATGACTATATCTGTATATGAAATGCAGTGAAGAGGCTAGTAAGCTTGCCTTGGAATCAGAAAGATCTGGATACAAATTTTACCTTTCACACATGCTGGCTGTGTGATGCCATGCCAAATCACTTTAACTTTCAGTGTTCTAAGCAATTTGCTAAGACTCTACATTGTAGGATAGGTACTAAACTCTGTTATTAGGATTTCCTCAATTAAAGTTTCCTGTACCAATAAAATAATGGTTCTGGTCTACATATCAGTTCATATATTTATATATGCATTTGTATGTTATATATGTAGTGGAGAAGGATAAGGGTGAGTGCATTTCTAAGGAGGGAGGGAGGCAGAATAGACAGCTCCCTTCTCCTCCCATCCTTTTCTAAGGGAGACTTTCATACTTTCAGGAGAGAAAAAGGAGATTAGGGCTGAAGGCCCCCACTCTGGTCACCTCAGAGAGGAGATATTGGTTTATAAATATATGTATCTGATCCCTTAAATATCATTTGTCTATGGGATATGATTGGATTCCATTTACCTTTTGACCTCTGTCATTTTGGTGAGAAGAGGAGCCACAAGGTCTATATGTAGAATTTGACCCATATCCAACCTAATGATCAAGGACTGGGTAACTAGCTTTGAGGTATTTAAAATCTGTATATTTTGTTTTATGACTTGATCATGCTCACTGGATTTGGTATAAAACCATCAATTTATTTTAGAATCAAGGATGTGAATGTCTGGAAGTGGAGAGGGGATATAGATGCTCTAGCCAAATCTAACTGAAGGAATCACTTAGGGAGGATGTTAGAAGAGAAATTCAGCTTCAGCCTCAGCTTTGGTCTTGATCTACTCCAGTTCCTCCCATTTGTTAGAGGAGGGTCTTTTGTACTTGGAAGCACCTGGAGGGTTTGAAGATTTCTGTTATCATTGATGAAATGAAGAGAAAAGATAGCTTCAGGTTTCTGTGAGGAACTAAGCAAAAAAAGCTATACTATATTATATGCCATCTTAACCTCAATCTAAAGTAGATTATCTTGATGACTCAAGCAAAATGGCTTTCTAGAGCTGTTAGACCTTTGACACTTGTACTCTCTAAACATGAGTCTACTTTACCTTGAACATTTTTATACTTATGGGACAAGTGTGTCACTTACTTTTTTGGAGAATAATTTGTACCAACTGTTCTTACTATATCAACTTTGTAAATATACCTTTATAAAAACTAATTAAATGTGGCTGCATAAAACCAACTGAAAATCATGGGGGAAGCAAACTTGTGAGGAGTAATGAACTGTAGCATTAAATACCTACCCCAACCCTTCAGGGATAATCTTGGACTCTGAGGGGACAAGTAGACACATAGGCTCTGGAAACTTAACCTGCCATTTTGATTCAGGGTTGGAAGAGTAAATCTAGAGCCTGTATGGCCTACACAATCATCCAAATGTCTCTTTCCCTATCCTCTCCCCACCTAGATGATTAGACATATTAAAACAAGATCTGAATGTACTTATATTTTTGAATTTGAATATGAATATTTGACATAAAGGAGGCACATCCTTTAAACTGTGAGCTTTTAGTTATTATAGAGAAATTCATATATAAACAGAAGCAGTGCAACATAGGAGAAAGAGTACAGGATTTGCATTCAGAAATGAAACATCTATTTTGTTACTGATTATCTATGTGCCCTTAAATAAGTCTCTCTGCCTCTTTGGGCTCAGATTATTCATCTGAAAAGAGACCAGGAGATAATTTGCAAGATTCCTTCTAGTTCTGGAATATAACAGTATATAATGATTTAATTTAATATTTCATAAATTTGTACTATTTATCAAATTTTGACTTATATTTATATTATTATACATCTCATATATTTAGACATTTATAATACTTATATTTTATATTTTCATGCAAAATTTTTTTCTCTTACCAGTTTCAAAAGGTAAGTCAACAAGCAGTTATTAAGTGCCTACCATGTGCCAGGGACTATACTAAGTGCTGGAGATATGAGGGAAAACAAATACAAAACAAAAAGTCCCTACATCTTAATGAGAGAAGATGGCATGCAAACAGCTATGTACAAATGAAATTAATAACAGCTAGATGAAATTAATCATAAAAGAGGGGTTAGAAAAAGTGGGATACTTTCAGGACTTGAAGGAAGCCTGTGCACAATGGCATTGGGGTCTGGCCCTCTGTCTACCTATTTTCCATATTTTAGAGAAAAAGTTATTTTTCCATTGAAATACTTACCTCTTTTTCTAATTTTTCATTCTTGATGTTTTGTATGACTAATTATTGGTTCCTCATAGAGTTATTTGCTTCAATTTGGTTGATTGTAGTTTTTAGCGAATTATTTTCCTTGGTTAGTTTTTGGAGCTCCTTTTCATTCTTTTTAGCAGAAGCCTTAACAGGGAACTGGTCTCAAGCATAGAAAGCATTCTTAGATGAGCTTAAAAGGAACTTTGAAAACCAAATTAGAGAGATAGAAGATATGATGAATAATTCTTTTAAAATCAAAATTGTAAAATTAGAAAAAACATTACATTGAATAAAACAGCTCCTTAAAAAGAAAAACTGACCTGGAAAAGGAGAGGTCATTTGAGATTCATAGGCCTACTGGAAAATCATGATGAAAAAATGAGCCAGGACAACATCTTCCAAGAGCTCATCAAGGAAAATTGTCTTGAGAAACTAGAACCAGAGGGTAAAATAGAAATCAAGAGAATTCACTGGTCACCTCCTGAAAGAGATCCCAAATTGAAAAGTCCTTGAAATGTTGTGGCCAAACTCCAAAACTACCAGGTAAAGGAGAAAGTACTTCATGTGGCCAGAAAGAAGCAGTTTGAATATAGTGGAACCACAGTGAGAATAGCACAAGATTTGGCAGCCTCTACACTGAAAGATCAGAGGAAGTGGAATACAATTTTTCAAAAGGCAAAAGAGCTCAGGCTACAACCAAGGATTACCTACCCAGCAAAACTGAACATATTCTTCCAGGCAAGGAGATGGTCATTCAATGATATAACATATTTCCAGAACTTCCTGATGAAAAAGCCAGAGTTCAATGGAAAATTCCACCTCCACTTATGTGACACAAGAGAGACATAGAAAGGTAAACAAGGAAAACACACACACACACACACACACACACACACACCCTGTTATTTAATAAAAGCAAACTGTTTATAGACAAGTATGAGTATAAATTACACAAAATGATTAAAAAAAACCTTATTAAGGGCTACAAAGGGACTGCAATTGAAGAAGAGGAAAGAATGAAATGGAAAAGGGTAAATTATGCCACACACACACACAAAACCAATATAGCAGAGGGAAAGAAGGGAGGGAGAAGAATATTATATGAGCTTTTCCCTCATTGGTTCTGGTGCAAGGAGGGAATAACACAAGCAGTTAAGCACAAGACTCTATTGAGAAGAGACACAAAATATATCATAATACAGGGAAAGAGGGGAGAGAGGGGAGCTTTGCATGAGATTTGTTCCTCTCACCCTTGGTGCAAAGAATAAATAACATACTATATTAAGTATAAAAATACCTTATAGGCAGTAGGAGGGTGGAAGGGTTATGAAATGGGGTTGTGGTTAGAAGGGAGGGAGGAAGTAAGGGGGAAGGGGAGGAAAAGGGAGGGTGGTTAGTAGGAAAGAAATACTGAGGAAGGTGGTGGTCAAAAGGAAAATTCTTAAGGAGGAGAAGGGAGAAGGGGAAAAATATAAGTATAAACAGGGGAGGGAATAGGATGGAGGGAGACAGATAATAATCATAACTGTGAACATGAATGGAATGAACTCTCCCATAAAACAGAGGCAGATAGCAGAATGGATTAAAAACCATAATCCTACAATATTCTGTTTACAAGAAATACATCTGAAACAGAGGGATACACACAGGGTAACGGTAAAAGGCTGGAGTAAGATATATCATGCCTCAGCTAAAGTAAAAAAAAAAACAGGATTAGCAATCCTTATCTCAGATAAAGCAAAAGCAAAAAATGATCTAGTTAAAAGAGATAAGGAAGGAGACTATATCCTGCTAAAAGGCATCATAAAAAAATGAAGTAATATCATTACTTAACATTTATGCACCAAGTCATATAGCATCCAAATTCTTAGAGGAGAAGGTGAGGGAATTATAGGAAGAAATACATAGCAAAACTATACTTAATCTCTCCCTCTCTGAACTTGATAAATCCAACCTCAAAATAAACAAGAAAGAAGTTAAGGAGGTGAATAGAATTTTAGAGAGGGAAGATATGATAGATCTCTTGAGAAAACTTAATAGGGATAAAAAGGAATATACCTTCTTCTCAGCCATACATGGCACATACACAAAATTCAACAATGTACTAGGACATAAAAACCTCACAATTCAGTGAGGAAAGGCAGAAATATTAAATGCATCATTCTCAGATCATGATGCAATAAAAATCATATGCAATAAAGGGCCATGGAAAGATAGACTAAAAACTAACTGGAAATTAAAAAAATTAATCCTAAAGAATGAGTGGGTCAAACAAGAAATCATAGAAACAATCAGTAACTTCATTCAAGAGAATGACAATAATGAGACAACATACCAAATTTTGTGGGATTCAGCAAAGTCAGTTCTTAGGGAAGTTTTATATCCATGGTGCATACCTGAATAATTTAGAGAAAAGGGAGGTCAATGAATTGGGCATGCGAATGAAAAAGCTAGAAAAAGAACAAACTGAAATTCCTCAATTAAATACCAAATTAGAAATACTGAAAACCAAAGGAGAGATTAATAAAATTGAAACTAAGAAAACTATTGAATTAATAAATAAAACTAAGATCTGGTTTTATGAAAAAACCAATAAAATTAATAGACCCTTAGCTAATATGATAAAAAAGAAAGAAGAAAACCAAATTATTGGGATCAAAATGAAAAAGGGTGGATCTACCTCCAATGAAAAGAAAATTAAAACAATAATTAGGACTTATTTTGCCAAATTACATGCACATAAATTTGACAATCTTAGGGAAATGGATGAATATTTACAAAAATATAAGCTGCCCAGATTAATTGAAGAGTAAGTAAATTACTTAAATAACCCTGTCTCAGAAAAAGAAATCAAGCAAGCCATCATCGAACTCCCTAGGAAAAAGATATCCAGGGCCAGAATGATTTACTACTTAATCCTATCAAAAATTTAAAGAACAATTGATTCCAATACTCTACAAACTATTTGGGAAATTAGTGAAGGAGTCTTACCAAATTCTTTTTTATGACACAAACATGGTACTGATACCTAAATTAGTAAGAGATAAAACTGAAAAAGAAAACTATAGACCAATTTCTCTCTTAGATCTAGATGCAAAAATTTTAAATAAAATATTAGCAAAAAGACTACAGCACCTTATCACAAGAATAATATACTTTGAACAGGTAGGATTTATTCCAGGAAAGCAAGGAAAACCATCATTATAATTGATCATATCAAAAATAAATCTAGCAGAAACCACATCACTATCTCAACAGATGCAGAAAAGGCTTTTGACTAAGTACAACACCCATTTCTATTAAAAATGTGAGAAAATATAGGAATAAATGTATCCTACCTTAAAACAATAAGTAGCTTCTGTTTAAAGCCATCAGCAAGCATTATATGTAATGGAGATAAGCTAGAAGCATTTCCAATAAGATCAGGGGTGAAACAAAGGTGTCCACTGTCACCCCTCTTATTCAATCTGGTACTAGAAATGTTAGCAGGAGCAATTAGAGAAGAAAAAGAAATCAAAGGAATCAAATTAGGCATAGAAGTGACCAAGTTATCACTCTTTGCAGATGATATGATGATATACTTAGAGAATCCTAAAGAATCAAGTAAAAAAAAAAAACTACTTGAGACAATAAATTTGGCAATGTTGCAGGATATAAAATAAACCCACATAAATATTCATCATTCCTGTATATTTCTAATGAAATCCAACAGCAAGAGATAGAAAGAGAAATCCCATCTAAAGTTACTGTAGACATTATAAAATATTTGGGAATCTACCTGCCAAAAGAAACCCAAGAGCTATATGACCACAACTACAAAACACTTCTCACACAAATAAAGTCAGATCTAACTAATTGGAAAAACATCAATTGCTCATGGCTGGGTTGAGCTAATATAATAGAAATGATAATTTTACCTGAATTAATTACATATTTAGTGCCATACCAAACAATTTACCAAAAATTACTTTATAGACCTAGAAAAAATTATAACAAAATTCATTTGGAGGAACAAGATGTCCAGAATATCAAGGGTATTAATGAAAAGAAATGGGAAGGTGGCCTAGCTGTACCAGATTTTAATCTGTACTATATTTTTTTTATTCTTTTTTTTTTTAAAGCAATTGGGGTTAAGTAACTTGCTCAAGGTTACACGGCTAGTCATTATTTATGCGTGGGTGCTCATTTTCTGAGGCCGGATCTGATCTCGGGTCATCCCAACTCTGAGGCCGGCACTCTTACTCACTGCGCCACCTAGCCGCCCCTTTAGGGCAATTGGGGTTAAGTAACTTGCCCAAGGTTACATGGCTAGGTTTTTGTTTGTGTGGATTAAGTGTCGGAGGCTGGCTCTGAACTCAGGTCCTTCTGACTCCAGGGCCGACACTCTATTCACTGCGCCACCTAGCCACCCCTAATGTGTACTATAAAGCAGAGGTCATCAGAACTACTCGGTACTGGCTGAGGAATAGAGCAGTGGATCAATGGAATAAATTTGGTACACAAGACTCAGAAATCAATGACTATAATAATCTACTCTTTGATAAATCCAAAGACCCCAGTTTTGGGGATAAGAATTCACTATCTGACAAAAACTTCTGGGAAAACTGGAATATCGTATGGCTAAAATTGAGCATAGACCATTATCTAACACCATACACCAAAATAATTCTAAATGGGTGCATGAACTAGGTATAAAGGATGATACAGTAAGCAATCTGGGAAAGTAAGGAATAGTTTACCTGTCAGATTTATGGAGAGGAGAAGATTTCATGACCAAACAAGAATTAGAGAGCGTTATAAAATGCAAAATGGATAACTTTGATTGCATGAAACTGAAAAGCTTCTGTACAAACAAAGCCAATGTAACCAAAATTAAGAGGAAAGAGGACAATTCAGAAAGAATTTTTACAACCAGTGGCTCTGATAAAGGTCTCATTTCTAAAATATTTAGAGAATTGGGTCAAATCTATAGAATACAAGCCATTCCCCAACTGATAAATGGTCAAAGCATATGAACAGACAGTTCTCAGAGGAAGAAATTAAAGGTATCTAAAACCATATGAAAAAATGTTCTAAATCATTATTGATTAGAGAAATGCAAATCAAAACAACGCTGAGGTACCACATCTTACTGGCCAGATTGGTTAAGATGACAAAGCAGGAAAATGATAAATGCTAGAGAGGATGTCGAAAAATTGGAACATTAATACATTGCTGGTGTAGTTGTGAACTGATCCAACCATTCTGGGGAGCAATCTGGAACTATGCCCAAAGGGCTATAAGTAATTTTATAACATTTGTCCCAGCAATACCACTTCTAGGGTTGTATCCCAAAGAGATCACAGAAGGGGGAGGAAGACCCATATGTACAAAAATATTTATAGCAGGTCTTTTTGCAGTGGCAAAAAATTGGAAATTAAGGGGATGCCCATCAATTGGGGAATGGCTAAACAAGTTATGGTATATAAATGTAATGGAATACTATTGTGCCATAAGAAACAAAGAACAGATGGACTCCCTATCTACCCAGAGAGGCTTATATTGACTGATGTGAGTGAGAAGAGCAGAACCAGGAAAAATTTGTATGCAGTTAGAGATACAACGTATGTGTCACGACCAACTCTGATGGATTGGACTCTTCTCAGAAGTGCAGGGCTATAATTACACTCCAGAAGACGCATGATGGAGAGAGAGGTCTACATTCAGAGAAAGAACCAGAAAGAATAGAGTTTGAATGCAGACTAAAGCAAATTGCCTGCTCTATTCCTTTTTCTTGTTTGGTTTAGTTTCCTCTTTCCCATTTTTCATTCCATCCAATACAATCCTTCTTTATAACCTGACCAATGTCTAATGTGAAAGTATCTGCAGATCCTATACCTTACTGTATACCACCATGGAGAGGGGGATGTTGAGAGTGGGGGAGAAACTTTAAACTGAAAGAATTTTGGAACTGAATCTTGTAAACAAAAAGTAAATGAACAAATTAGTAAAGATAAAAACATAAACAAAATGAAATATGGAAAATACCTACAATACCTACTATATAGGATGCTAGTGAGGGTCAAATAGGATAATGTGTATAAAACACTTTGAAAACTTCAGAATGCTATATAAATACTTCCTATTCTTGTTACTTCTGCACATATATTTATAGGAATACATGCATTTATATATGCATAAACATACATGTGTACATGCTTATATATATATATATGCATATATTTTTCATGTCTCACATTGCAGATGCTTCATGTAAGTTTTAAAATGATATTTCAGTGGATCTTTGGTATCCTCAAGTAGGTTCTTCCTTTTCTTAATGATATATTTTATAAAATTTCTTGTATGAAAAAAATGTTTCGATAATACTTTGTAGTCTACTTATGGCTACCAAACATCATTAAAATGAATTTAGGTGACTCAATATTCTGTTTCTCCAGGTTTCAGTGTACAATGATTCTTATCCATGTAATATCTCCAAATTATGGAGAAGAGTTATAGATGATTATGAGCAACATTGTCTTATAACAGTCAAGAGTGGTGGTGAAGAAAATGATTTTTGAGAATATGTGGAGAGAGACCCAAGTAAGTCAGATACTCGAGGTATCATTGATAACAGGACAATTGCTAACTTTTGACTTACTCTTAATATATGAATATATGATAGTAGGAAATAGAGAGTCAAGATGAAATCTGAAAGACCCTTTGACCAGTTCAAGTCCATTAAGAAGGAATCAGTTCAGAAGGGGACACAATTTTAAAATCATCAAGGAATTACCTTTTAAGATACCTGAAAGAATGCATTATTCCAGGGACGGGTAGGTGGCACAGTAAGAGTGCCGGCCCCGGAGTTGGGACGACCTGGGATCGGATCCAGCCTCAGAAAATGAGCACCCACACATTAATAATGACTGGCCATGTAACCTTGAGCAAGTTACTTAACCTCAATTGCTTTAAAAAAAAAGAATGCATTATTCCAGATGGCTGGACAGATCAAATGTAATATTATCACCTCACCAAAAAATAGGATTAGGAGGAAGACATTAATTATTACTCATATGTCCATTTTATCATCTCTTTTAAATCTTTATGAGAATGATCTACACATGTAACAAGGGTGCTCTTG
Source organism: Gymnobelideus leadbeateri (assembly GCA_011680675.1). Classification (NCBI taxonomy): domain Eukaryota; kingdom Metazoa; phylum Chordata; class Mammalia; order Diprotodontia; family Petauridae; genus Gymnobelideus; species Gymnobelideus leadbeateri. Next base: position 113,883 of record WOXC01008695.1, read on the forward strand.
CTGAAAATTTCTTATTTGCTTATTTTTTTCCTCTCTGTTTTTACTATCTGTTGTTTTCAGATTTCTTAAAATTTGTTTGCTTAACAGAGAAAAGTAATTAGTATGTATAAAATGAAGGATGATGATGGTATACAATGATTTCAATACTTGGAATACAAATAGGCAAGCAGATCATTTCACATGTGATTCCCAACTTTCTGAAATCTGATCATCTTGTTATTGTAAATAAGAGCTTCTTATTTTATAAAATCAATAGCTGGCTGAAATACATCTGCTTACTATCCTTGTCTCCCACATTCTACTTCTTGTAATTGGAACCAACCCTATTCTCTGATTCTCATCACATTTCACTTTTATTTACCCTGACTTAAAATTTTAGAAGAGATTATTCTGAATGTATTAGAAAATTTCTCCCATTCTATTGTCTATGTTATGTATCTTGTTTCTTTTAAATTACATTTTAACTTTGCTTCTTTCAGGAAGCTTCCCTAAATGAATGCCATCTAACATTCATTTAGTATAATCTTTAACCTAGTTTTTCCTCCTTTCTTCACAAGCCTTTCATAATAAGTGAATATATTAATACACAACTTTGTTGATTGCATGTCTTTCTATTAGATTATAAACTCCTTGAGTGAAGAATAGCGATGTGATGATTGTGGCCAAGTAATAATTTTGTGAGTGAAGCCAGTTTAAAATAAGATTTTCTAAAAAAAATGGACACTATCTCCTTTGAACAAGGACCTAATTTACTGAATTTTACTCAAAACAAGAAAGCTATGTGATATTTAATGTAGACACTTTCTCTAAACAAGTACCTACTAGAATACATTTACTTTTGTGGACATTTAATAATTTTAAAATCAATTTATTGTATTAAACTTATGCATACAGCTCACATGCTAATTGCATTAGGCATCCAGCTGTTCTATCACATATCTTAGTCAAATTGAAAAGAAAATCTAAGTTATAAACTCTGTGGCAGTTGGTCGGAAGATAAAGAGATATCATTAACAACATTAGACACAGCCTATGTAAATCCTTGCGTACTCCATAAAAAAACCATATAGACTATTTTCTGTTCATTTAAAATGGTGAGAAAGTAACTCAGGCATGAAAATTGATATAATTAAGCGCTGTAATTACAATGAGCAAAACAGACTTGTGCTTCCTGGCTGATACACATATTCAGCAAATGTCTGATCTTTGGAGCACTAGTGTCATTCAGCAATAGAGCAATAGCAAATATTTATAAAATTTTTCTGCAGGTACTATAATAGGTGTTGGAGATACAAAACGTATAACAGTTCCCTATTTACAGAGTCTAACAAGAGGATATGTCATATGCTCAAAAACAGAAGTTCAAAAGAAGGATGTTTTAGTGAGTGTGGTATTGTTTTTAGGCTTTTAGGACAGGTAGGTGGGACAATGGAGTAACTGGACAAATTTATTCTCTTTTCTATTTAATAGCTCTTCAAATACTCAAGCTCCCTCTGAGTCTTTTCTTTCTTAGGATAATTGTCTTTGGTTCCTTCAAACAATATGGGTAGGCATGATCTTGAGTTCTCTTACAATTGTGGGTACTTTTTTGTAAATACTCATAAGCTTGCCTATGATCTTTTTAAACTATAGTCTTCCTAGATCTGAAAGCACAGTCTTAATCAGAACAGAATGAACTATCACCCCTTTGTGTTTAGACATAACATCTCTCTTAATGCCACCCAGGAGGATGTTAACACTTTGTTTCATTTGGAAGGGGGAGACTGCTGTCTCCCTATTGATTCATCTTGAGCTTGTAGCACACTCAAACCTCCAGATATTCTCAACAAAACTGTTATCTATATTGCCCTTTTTGTACTTCCATAGTTTATTTTTTGCCTTTTTTAGAGGGCAATTGGGGTTAAATTATTTGCCCAAGGTCACACGGCTACTTTTTGTGTTAAGTGTCTGAGGCCAGATTTTTACTCACGTCCTCCTGACTCCAGGGCCAGTCCTCTATTCACTGCACCACCTAGCCGCCCCACAATTTCTTTTTTTTTTATGTTGAGTAAAGGACTTTCCATTTGTCCATATTAAATTTGGCCTTTTTTTTAGCCAGTTTTGATATTTTTGTATCTTGACTCTTGATCTATCTCTATCTGACCAATTAAACTATAATGTCATTTTGGGCAGGGACTGCCTCATTTTTGTCTTTTTATTCACCACACCTAGTGCAGGCCTTGGCACATATTTAATTTATTTAATTAATGTATCCATTCATTCACGTCTCTTCATCTTGTACTATTCTATTTTTAAAATTATTTTAAAAGATTTATGGAATAAAACAAGTATTTCCAAAGCATCGTATAATAAAAAAGATGATTGCATATGGAACGGCAAATTCACCATTGCACAACTTTCTATCCCTTTTATATACACAACAAAGTTATCATGTAAATTTTCTTCTGCTCTTTTTTTCTTTCTTCCCCTCCCTCCACCTCAGAGATGGCTATCATTAGAAACAAATATCTTTTTCTAAGACCATTGAGCCTATCATTTCATTTTTTTGAAGGGGGAAAGGCAAGGCAATTGGAGTTAAGTGACTTGCCCAAGGTCACACAGCTAGTAACTGTTAAGTGTCTGAGGTCAGATTTGAACTCAGGTCCTCCTGACTCCAGGGCTGGTACTCTATTCACTGTACCACCTAGCTGCCCCACTCATCATTTCTTATAGCAGAGTTGTATTTCATAACAATCATGTAGCACAACTTGTTCACCTATTTTGTAATTGATGGGCATCCCAGTTATTTTCAATTTTTGTCACCACAGAGAGCTGCTATGGGTCAATCTCCAGGATTTTAGAATATATAGGTTATTTTCTTTTTCCCAATCATCTTTGGAAATAGATCTAGTGGTATTGCTCGATCAAAGGGTACAGGTAGCTTAATAACTCTTTAGGCATAATTCCACGAAAGATGAATTAGTGTCCCAATTTTTCCACATCCCCTTTGACATCTGTCACTTCCACCTTCAATCATCTTAGTCAATCTGAGTAAAATATCTCTTGTTTTAATCTGCATTTTTCTAATCAATAATGATTTAGAACATTTTATATGACTATAAATTGTTTTGATTTCTTCATTGGAAAACTGTCTTTTCATATCCTTTATCCACTTATCTATTGTGGAATGACTTGTGTTCTTATAGAGTTGACAGAGTTTTCTCTATATATTTGAGATATGTGACCTCTGTTATTCTTTTTCACCTTTGCTCTTCCATACTCCTCACCTCCCCACCAAGTGCTGCTAAAATATTTTTTTTCTGGTACTCTCAATAGTTTAGCCAAATTTTCCATCAGTCCAACTCTAAGTTTTCATTATTTTTCCCTGCCCAAAATACCAACTATTCCATTCAAACATGTTACCAGTTTTCTTTATACCACTTCTTATAAACAAGTCATTTTTGACAATGTACTTCAGCATACTTATCCTACTTTTCCTACAATGCAACTTGCCTTTTGGCATATCTTGTGGGTTTTTTCTGAGATATTTGACCTGATTTGGCTTTTTGGAATGGGGAGTTGATGGCAAAGAAATACCTACCAAAATAGTTTTTGACCACTTATACAACTTGAAGTATTATGGACTTGCATGTTGAAAGGTTATAAGTTGTATCTCCAGGATTATAGTGAGTTTGAGTCAAAGGAAGGGTTTGAAATGAGATCTTTGTGGCTCCAACATAGGTTATCTATCCACTATGGAATACAGCTTCTCTAGGAGCATATTATTAATATAAAAAAGATGGTTATAGAGCACCGGCCCTGGAATCAGGAGGCCCTGAACTCAAATCTGGGCTCAGACAACACAAAAACTAGCCCTGTGATTTTGGGCAAGTCACTTAACCCCAACTGCCCTCCAAAAAGCAAAACAAAACAAAACAAAACAAAACAAAACAAACACACACACACACACACACACACACACACACACACACACACAAAGATGGTTGTTTTTTTGCAAAAGAAAACAGAAGGATAATTGAAAGGACTCTAGGATTTCTTAAATGCTTCCTCAAGGAATTACTCAAGCACTATCTCCTACACAAGGCTTCACATAATCCAGTCATTTTTACTTCATATATATCTTAAATTGTCTTGTGGGTTTATAGTTATATCTCTTCAATGGAATGTAAACTCCTTAAAAGCAATCACTATTTAATTTTCATTTCAGAATCTCTAATATCTAACACAAAACCTTGAACATTTTTCACCTCAGGAAATTTTATTGAATGAATGAAATTCAAATTACCCGGGTGTTCTTTTGGTAAATTCTAGGCCCACTTCTTTGACACTTTTAAGATTTTTTTTTGGAATTTCTTTTTTTTTAGCTAATTTATTAGTTTAGTTTCAGTTAACAAGAATCAATTCCATAGTTCCTTGATTTTCAGATTTCCTTTACTTCCCTCCCCCCCCCCCCCACAACAGCATATAGTCCAGTATAGGATCTGCAAATACATTCATATTAGACATTATTCCAATTACAAAGGTGTATTGTACCAGGTGGGATGAAAGGTGGTAAAGAAGAAATAAAACCAAACAATGAAAAGAAAAAGATAATTTAGTTTGCTTCCATCAGGATTCAAGCTCAGTTCTTTCTAGTTATATCTCTGGATGGCACATTTCTCTCTTTCTTGAGTCTTTCGGGATTGACTTATATCACTGCATTGCAGAAAAGAGTCCAGTCTGTCATAATTGGTCATCACAGATATAGTATGTCTGTGATTGTATACAAATTTCTTCTGATTCTACTCTTCTCGCTCAGCATCAGTTTGTATAAGTCTCTCCAGGTAATTATGAAATCCGTCACCTCCTCGTTTCTTATAGCACAATAATATTCCATTACATTTATATACCACAACTTGTTTAGCCATTCCCCAATTGATGGGCACCCCTTTAGTTTCCAATTCTTTGCAACCACAAAAAGGGCTGCTATAAATATTTTTGTACATATGCGTCTTTCTCCCACTTCTATGATCTCTTTGGGATATAACCCTAGAAGTGGTATTGTTGGGTCAAAGGGTATGAAATTATTTATAATCCTTTGGGCATAATTCCAGATTGCTCTCTAGAATTTTTATACGGCTTACATACCAAGGAGTTAGTTCAATGTGTAAGTTACCAGCCTGCATGCTACAGTTTGGTCAGTGGTGTCAAACTTAGTGAGAAACATGATTCACTAATCTGTACATAAAGATCCCTATGAGCATCATATTGATTTAGGTTTAAAACATTGTGTTATCTGTTTTTCATTGTATTTTCATTTATTTTGTTAAACATACCCCAATTACATTTTAATCTGGTTGAGCAGTTGTGGGCTGCATGTGGCCTGCAGACTACATGTTTGACACCTTTGGTCTAGGACACGGGGAGTCTAGTTGCTAAATTAGTTTCTTTTGAGTCACTGAGGAGACAGTGAAATATTCTTGAATTCAATGAATTCAGCATGATGTAACTCATTAACAGGAACATATAAAGAATCTCTCTCTTTTTAGAGAATCTCCCTTCTATTTGAATTTTGTGTTAGGCATCCTCTAGAATGCTGGAACATTTGGTGAAACTACATATCTTTTTTTTGTCTTATTGATACTGATATTTAGAAGGGAATTATACCTATGGTTGCATATAGTTTCATCTTAACATATGGAAAACATATTGTAAAATAAAGAACCCAACACTGTGCTTCATTCCACTGTTTTTTTACCCCAGTAATCAACAAGCAATGGCTTAGGATCTAGGTCATCATTACTAAAAATAGTATCTTCTATTCTCCATACTTCTTATTTTGTTGTATTATTCTGGAATTTTCATCTGCTTCAGAAATTTTATTTCATTGTCTTTATGAAAGTCTTCTTGTTCCCTTATCATATTTCCATCAATAATATCCTACATCATCAGGATTATTCTTATAAAGGTTTTATAGAGATGAAAAAGTAGGAATACCAGTCATTAATTGTTCATAGCCTTTTCATTGCACATTTGTTAATGTGTATGATATTACATGATAATAGATTTAGAGCTCAAAGAGACTTTAGAGGCAAATGAGTCCAGCCACCTCATTTTACATATGAGGAAACTGAGACCCTGAGTGGTTAAGTAAATTGCCTAAGGTCACATAACTAGGGGATGTCTGATATAGAATTTAAATTCAAATATTCTTTATTTAAATTCTAGAACATCATTATTTTGAAACTTTTCCATTTTTAGCATAAATTAAAAGAGATTCTTAAATGACTTGAAAATTATATCTCTTTTAGCATTGATTTCTCCTACATATATTTAGTCCATTCCAGCCACTCTTACTGATTTCATTTCTTCAGCAGCATTTCTACTTCCTTATGTCAAACACTGAAGTGGTAAATTCTAATTGTGCTGCTTCTGTTATTAATGATTTTGGAAGTAATTGCTATTATATTTCATACCTTTGTACAAAATTTGTCATCTGCCTTTCAGTTTTACCCATAAATATTCTTGGAACAATCTGTCGGTTTTCAGACTACATTTCCTGCCCCCTTACTTTTATTCTAAGTACTATTATCTATTTTATCAAACAAAACTCTCCTCATGAGTAATGTTTTATAAATCAGCTTGTATTCTATATAAAATTTTACCTTAATTATCTGCTTCCCTGCTTAGAAAGAGGATCAAAGGTTTATGAGTTCTTTCTTATTGTGTCAATAGTTTTACAAAATGATTGGGGTCAATGTCCTAAATTTTTCTGTCTTCCATTTTTAGAGTCAGTAGCTCCTTTAAATAGATTAGTTTGTATCTATTGTGAAACTACAGTGCCTCCAAACTTCTATTTTTCTCCTTATTTGATATTGATCCTTGACTTTTTTAATCAGTAGGTGATCTAATTATAAATAATCAATTAATTCTGAAATGCATTTCTCCATCTTAGTAACCAATTTCCTGTCCATTAGTAGGAAGGCATTTTTCATGTGGGTGATGATTGATGGTCCTTATGTTAATCTTGGTAAAGAATGTATTAATGGTCAAATAATCACATTCACATATTCTCATAATTCATCCAAAAAGACAGGATTAAGCTACCAGAAATACTTAGCATTTCATTGGCAATATTGTATGCATGGGGAGTGTATGTAAATATATAAGGGCACTAATTCAGATCTGAGGGACTTTAAGGAGCTATATTTTTCCATCAAAGAAACTGCCTAATTCGGAGTCATACATCCCAACTTTCCAGTGATTAAATTCTAGATTAACTTGAAGCAAATGTGTAGACTAAGCTAAGCATGAATTCACATTGCCTTCAAAATAATAGGTTTGTTCTTAGTGTACCTAGAAAAGAAGTGGTTAAAATGGCAGGCCTATAAAAACAGTGGTAGACAGTTAAAATATACAAGATAAACCTCATATATAGTTCAGCCATCATGGTGATATGGAAAAGAAACCTGAAGGTCTCCTCCTCTAATTGAGAGACTCTAAAACAAGTTATAGAAATAGACTCATAGGAAAGTCATAGAAGGCAGGGAATCATATATGACCATGATCACATAGGGATTCTTTCTCTTGCTTAATTTTTTACCAGGCTATGCAGAATTATTAGATCATGTTTTGAAATATCAGTAACTTGTCAATGTCAGTGGCAAATAAGGTAGTTTATTATAACTCCTTCCCCATCCCAGGTGTGAAAGTGATAAATTCCTTATCAAAATAACAGTTAGGCTGCTTAGCAATTCCACTTACTCTACCCCCACTTCAAAACTCTACAACATCATTATCTTGTTCTCCTGGGCTGCTGCTACTGTCTATTACATTAGTTGAATTTCTTGCCCCAATTTAAACTAAAAGGGGAGAAATGGTTCTGTTATAGCCCTCTGCTACAATAATTGAAGCATTAAATCACTTATTTACAATATGCATTCATAGACAATATTATTTCAGACATTATTTTATTTCTGTATTTGCATCATTTATGTTTAAGGAATTTGTGGACTGGAACCTTATCCAAATTTGTCAACATCATCACCTTTAAGCAAATGTCAGTACTGAAAGGATGCTATAGACACCACAGGATATAGTGCAATAGATTGTTAGAGAAGACTAGCCAACAAGGAGTGCCTCATTACTTTTCATCCAATATTTCAAAGCTCCCTGAGAGGACAATTTGTGCTGTATCTATCTTTATATCTTCAGACAAAAACACTACTGTCCAAAGAAGATGCCCTACAAATGTGTTGAATTGAATCCAAAGTTGTAGTAGTTGGGTTTTGGGCATTTGTTTTGTATTGCTAATACAACATTTCACAGCTTGAACTTTAAAGATTATTTTATTCATATAATGCCACAGAATGGGCTTTAAAAATTAACTAATACAATCCTCTTATTAAAGAGACATGTAAACTGAAGTCCACAAAAGTTAAATGTTCTAATCACAATAGTTGCAGGCAATAGACTTGAGATTCTTATTTAGTTCTTGATTCCAAATCCTAAGTTTTTTTACTATATGCATGAGGCCTTGTAAGATATACAATTATATGTCCTGACAGATGATCTGAAAGTACCTAAAGTTTTCTCATTTTTATCATAAATGTTAGTGATGGCTAAGAAATAAAGACCTAGACCAAGATGAGTTCCTGCTGCCATGTTCAAATAATCAAATGGAACTGGGATTGAGATAATTTGTGAGTTCCCTCAAAGGATCCAGAGTACAGTTCTTCCATGCTGACACATTCTGTGGAACTCTTGCCTGTGTGCTCCCAAAATTTTGGCCCAAGGGGTATACCCAATGACTAGACATCTTGCCCCTATGACTGAAGTAATAAAGCCTTTGTTATATCAGCCACTAGGCTGGTATGGCAATATGGTGTCCCTCAGCTGTGAAAGTGTTTCTTCCAGGTTAACTTGACAATAGCAAAATCATAAAAAGCATCTTCTCTTTAGCTATTAGATGAAAACACATAGATAGTCAGTGGAAAGAGCACCTTGATCCCTAATCATCTTTGGAAATAGACCAAGTAGTGCTATAGCAATTCTCTTTGTACTGGCATAGAACTAGAAATTGCAGGGGTGCCATTAATTGGGCAATGGTTGAATAAGTTGTGGTATATGATTGTGATATAATACTACTTTGCTGTGAGAAAGGATGAGATTAATGATTTTAGAAAAAAAAACATGGAAAGACTTGCACAAAATAATGAAGAGTGAAATTAGCAGAGCAAAGAGAATATTGTATACAGTACTAGCAATATTGTTTTAAGAACTACTTTAAGGGGCAGCCAGGTGGTGAAGTGAATAGAGCAATGGCCCTGAAGTAGGAGGACCTGGATTCAAATCTGACTTCAGACACTTGACATTTATGCAACTGTGTGACCTTGGACAAGTTCCATAACCCCAATTGCCTTACTTTCCCCCTCCAAAAAAAATTTACAACTTCAATGCATCCTACTTGTTAGTTTGTCATGAGGTCTTTATTAAAGCTCCTATTCCATTTAATACATTAAAAAAAGAAATTTGAGCAAATAAGTTGTTTTGTCTATTATAAATATTCAAATTATCTATAAAGGGTATATAAAGAAAGATGCTCTCTGCATCCAGAGAAAAACTGATAAATAGAAGTATATTTAAAATAATTTTACATATGTATGTATATGTATATATGTGTGTATACACACACACACACACACACACACACACCCCTACACACTAATTTGTGTCTATTGATAGCCATCTCTATGGCAGGGGGAAGGAATAAAAAATTATGATAATTTTGTTCTATATTTCAAATATAGAAAAGAATAGCAAGTTGATCATATTATATTTGTGGTTTTATGTATAATAAACTTTTTATTATACAATGTTATAGAAATGCTTGTTTTATTCCATAAATTTTAAAATAAAAGAAAGAGCTTATTGCTTAGAGTCAGGAGCACCTGGTTTTGAATACAGTTCTTGTATTTATTAGCCTTGTGACTCTGGATAAACAATAGCTACCACATCAGGCTCTTTATTTCAACCTTTATTTCAACCTTCAACCTTCTCTTTATTTCAACCTTCTCCAGATAAAGAAACTGAGTCCCAATGAAATTAGTTGATTCATCCAAGGCTATATAGGTGTAATGGTAATGGAATTTGAATTTGAAGATGCCTTTATGTTGGCAACGGTAAGCAGGTACTTAGCACTTAATAAGTAATCAAACCTCTGTGAAAGAAACAAAAGATATGAAACCCTGTTACTGACCTAACAGGAAGGGGTTGGCTGAAACAGGAAGTAGCTAATACTGTGTATATAAGAAAAACCCCAGAGAGCCACAGTCAGGATTTCTTGGGACAAGAATCTGGAGGCAGAGCAGCTACAGAAGAGAGAATGAAGAACTGAGCCAGAGTTTCCTGAGAACTTCTGGTAGTGGAGCTTCTTCTGAACAGTAGCCCAGAAGCCCAGGAACCCAAGAGCCCAAAAGCCCCCTACCCCCAGGCTGGATAAGGTGATTCTGATTTTTTGAATGAGCTGCAGAAGACTGAGGAAGCATGACCAGGATGCTAAGACTTTGTCTGTTTGAGGCTTGGTTGAGCCTTGAATTCCAGGGAACAGAAATTGTAAAGGATTTGAGATGAACTGGATCCTGTGAAATTCAGTGTGGAATAGGACCTACCCAGAAAGCTGGACAAGGAAATGGGAGCTGTCAGCCATTGAACCCAGGTAGATTATGGGACCATGGAAGGGAATCCAGGGAATCTGAGAACCAGCTCCTAGTCAAGATGAAAAGACCTCTCTCTGTGTAGTGAGTAATGATGAAATTGTAGTTTACTAGTGACCTAGGGGTGGAGGTTTTGTGTATGATACTTATTAATTGATTGCTGAATAAGTGACTGATTGGGTTAATGTTGTGTGCCCCATGAGCAGAAGACTTTGACTATTGTACTTTGAGATGATTGTTCTTTGTTCTAAATATTGCGACCGCTATGGTGAAAACTATGCGTCCATTTTAATGATAAACTGTTGTGAATACTATATTTGATTTTCTGTGATAAGTTGTAATACTGTGAATTCTGTATCTTGATTTTCTATGAATGTTTTGCTTTGATTTGTTATGGAATAAATAGTGTTCACTATACTGTGTAATTAGAACCTTAAAAGCTGTTCACAGTAGCATTCTTCTGGAAAGCTGCTCATGCATGGCATTACAATAGGTAGTAAATCTCAGCTCCTTTGATTCCAAACTCAGTGTTCCTTTCATTATATCATTTGGTCTACTGTAATGATAGCTCCTAGATTAAAAACAACAACAACAAAAAACAAAAAAACTCTTTTGAGAATCAAAGGAGAATATTTATATCTAAATTTCTGTGTGTATATGTATACATACATATACATATTTATACACATTAAATATATGCATATATATACACACATATATATACATATACACACACATACTTTCTGACATATATATGTATGCACATAGCTTTGCAAACCTTAGCATGTTATATAAATGTCAGTAATTGTTACTGAAACAAAACATGAAGGAAATTCTTTTTTGGCCAATACAACTGAAATCATCTTATAATTTTTCATTTTACATGTACCAGCATAATAAATTGTAAATTACTAGACCTGCTCTCAGGGCCTTTAAAATTTTACAAGAGCTGCCATATATTGTCCTGAGTTGTCATAGACCTTTGAGAACCTAGGACCACCGTGTTATGATGATACATCTAAGGAAGAATTTAACCTATGAAAATATATGTCTTATGTCTTCTTGTGTAATATAAGTACAAATAGGGAATAAGATCAGAAAGTTGATACCTATCCATAATAACTATGTAAATAACCTTAGGAAAAAAAAAAGATTGTGGTGGGAAACATGCCTAAAAGTTTAAGGAAGGAGTCAAAAAGTACAATCTTAAATGATTGTTACAAGTACAATCTGTTTTCCCTGAGACAAAGTGTATTTGAAGTTTCTGAGACTTACTATCATTAATTGTGTTTCCATGACCTTAATTCATGGGGGAAAATAGGATAATTTTGTGCGTGTTGAAAAATTTCCTAAGTAATAAAATTTCCTTTAACTTATTTTCTTGATGAAGGTAAACAAAGCAATGACAACAGCTGGTTAAGATTTTTTATTGAGCAGGCGGAGAATATGACTTTGTAGTGAGGCAGAGAAGAATTTTGGAACTTCTGTCACTTAAGAGGTGGCTAGTTGGTACAGTAGTTAGGGCACTGGCCTGGCTTCAAAAACACCTGAGTCAACTTTAACCTCAGACCCTTACTAGCTATGATACCCTGGATAAGTTATGTAACTTCAATCTCCAGTTTCCTCATTTATGAAATCAAGATAATAGGACCCACTCTCCAGAATTGGATTAGATGAGATATTTATAAAATACTATACAAACTTCAAACTGCTAAATAAATCCTAGATCTTATTAGCTAACTGGCAGGTAAGTGGCATGGTGGATTGAATGCCAGACAGTAATCAGGAAGACTCATTTTCCCAAGTTAAAATCTGACCTCAGATACTTCAACTAGCTATGTGGCTCTGGGAAAGTAATGAAACACTGTTGCTGGTTCATCATTTGTAAAATGAGCTGGACAAGGAAATGGCAAACCACGCTAGTATCTATGCCAAGAAAACCCCAACTAGGGTCATGAAGAGTCAGACATGACTGAAAAGATTGAACAACAACAAATAGACAAATAAAAAATAATCTGTTAGTATCTTCTGAATTATTCCACTGGAATTACTTCCCCTCCCCTCACCTACATAAGCTTTAATGGAGCAAAATTATGCTAAACAAGAACTATGAGTTTGGAAGGATTTCACTAGTACAAAGAACTTTCACATGAAGAAAATCCATATTTTAATGCAGGTTAGTACTTTCTCTGCAATTTATAGCCTTAGGTAGCTGCCTAGATAACTTAGAGTTTAAGTGACTAGCCAAAGGATACATAGCCCATAGCCGGTATATAGTAAAAGAAGGTCATGAACCCAGCTATTCCTGAGTTCAAGGTCATCTCTTTACCTGCTATACAATGTTAGCGATAACATTTTTTTGGATATATTTGCCTTGTCAACCTCCAGAATTCAGTCTAGGAAAGACAAACAGAATTAGGCTATATGAGCATTTTTCCTCTCATTTCTCTCAAGGCATGCATGCATGCATATGAATGCATGGGAGAGGTAGTTAGCAACTGAAATCACTTTTAGGGTCAGGTTACACAGTTTATATATCCTCCTAATAGAAGCTGATATTACTCCATCATCATTTCACCCCTGGACAGAGAAAATATCTCTATATCAGACTATTCCCAGCTAAAGCAGAAAACACTTCCAGCCTCCAATTTTCTAGACAAAAGAATCTGTCTACACCCAAGCTTGTGTAGAGCGCAATGGGTTTCCCAACTTTGGATTAAGTTCCTGGCAAGCTTGGGTGGAGTTTAATGAGAGTACAGACAGTCAATGCAGTTTCATTAAACTTGGGTAAGGGCTGAACAGGACAAGGAGAGACAATGCTTTCTCATTATCAGTCATGTCCTCCTGAAGAAAAAAATTTAAAAAAGCAAAAAAACCTCCAAAACCTGAATTTACAGTCAAAACTTTGGAAGAAGGGGGAGAGTTCTGAATCTCCCCGAGAAATTAGTTATTAATAATTTTAATTCATTAATCATTATATTAATCATTTTCATAGTCTTTCCCCATTAGATTGTGATCTCCTTGATGTCAGAGACTTATCTTTTGTCTCTTTTCTATCCCCAGCATTGAGCACAGGGCCTAACAAAGAATAGGTGCTTAATAAATGTTTATCAATTGATTAATTGGAGATAGATAGAAGAAGCAAAAAATAATCAAATGCAATTTAGCCTAGCTCTCATGCCACCTGCAGGTCATTTGCTCTCTCTGGGCCATGTTTGTCTCATCTATAAAATGAAGCAGTTGGATTAAATGATTTCTATGATTCCCTCCAGCTAAAATTCCCATTCATCTTTATATCCATAGAGAAATGTGGATGAAACTTGTCCACTGTTACATATGGAGGGAAAGAAAATCAGTGAAAGGAATCAGGGATACGAGAACCAGAGCCAGCTTTTCTTAAGTGGTCACATGTTGAGGCTTAAACAAGTCACTTTTGTTAGACAGGTGGGAGAAATGATTAAGAGAGGTATGAGAAGCCTGGGTTCCAGGGTGGTGGTAGGAATGGGGTAGGGAGGATAAAGGAGAGGAGGAAGATGCAAGTGGGCCATTCCTATCTGGGAGATTCTGGCTTGCTACCCTTTGGCATGCATTCTATGGGTTACCAGTGTCTGTTCTGGAGCCTGGATTCATCGACCATTTGCCTGAATACATGCTGAATAAAATTGAGAATTAAAAAAATGTTTCCATCTGGCTTCATTGAGACAGATTACAAAGAAGGGCATTTATGAGAATGGAGATAAAATGTCAGGCCATATATATTATTGCCTTTCTACTGCTTTGGATTTAAGTGGATTAGGATAATTTGGGAGAAAAAGCACAACTATGAAAAGCTTGCTAACCATTTGCCCCATCATATCAATCTCTTGTGATTGGTAATTTTTAAAGCACATGGTGAATTGGCTCCAGCTCCAATATTACCTTCAGGTGCAGTTAGAGGCAGCCGTTTACCCTTGAGCAAAAGTGATCTGACCATCAGGTGTAGATGCAGGCCACTGAACTGCATGATTAAATGCTGGTGTACAGACAGCAGGTTGCCTTGTTGAGGCTGCATCTGAGAAAATCAGCCAAATGTTTTATATTGATTGCCTTTTCCCCCCTTCCTAAAATGGTGCATGGATCTGCATACCAATTTATGTGGACATCAGGTGGGACTGGGCTTGTCTATCTCTTTTGAACCCGTATATTTTCTTGGAAATGTGCAGGTGAGATCAGGACAATATTTTAGCAATAGTGTGCTTACTACTATTTTTATTCAGTGTGTGTTCTCCAGAACTTAATTTAGCAATAGGAAGTCTGTATCCCTTTTTCCAATCTTTTGGGGAAGTGCATTTATATGAATGTCTCCCATAAGACTTAGGCTTGGAAGCTGACACTGTTAGTGCTCATTTAAAAAAAATAATTTTCTTTAAATTTATTCTCCCAGTGTTTTAAGGTTTCTTTCTTACCTAAATTTCTAAGGAGAATTGTAATGTATGCATTATTGTGTTTAACAGTCATTTTATATATATATATATATATATATATATATATATATATATATATGTAATATTTACACATAATGCTTTAAGGCTTACAAAACACCTTGCATATATTCATGTTATTCTCCCAGCAATCCTCAGAGATAGGTGCTATTATTATCCTCATTTGTCAGGTCAGGAAACTGAGACTCAGAACTTAGTGACTTTTCCAGGGTAACAAAGCTAATAAGTATCTGAGTCAGGATTTGTAATTGTTTTTTTCTGATTCTACATCTAGGTGTCTTTTCACTCCTTATTCTATACTGTTGCTTTCAATACATTAATGCCTTTTCAGCATTAATATTTTTCAAAATGCTTTTCTAATTTTGAAGATAATCTATTATCTAACTTGATTACTCAACTTTTTTCCTACTTAGTCTAAATGCAGAAATCCATTTTATGATTGAAATTAGGAAATCCAAAAATTTAGGGAGAGTACTCACTTGGAAATCTAATGATCTGGGGTTTGCTGTCATTTCAACCATTGCCTGATCACATGATTTTCAGGTAATCACTTAACCATTTTCTGTCTCAATGTCCTTTTAAACACAATGATTGGGGAGTATGCCTTCCTCCATGAAATACCAAAAAAAGAATGCATTATTAATTGATTAAATTAATTTGTATGAAAATACTTTGAAGAAAATTCCGAATACAAATATTGAAGTCAATAATAGTCCCACATTAAAATCAATCACATTACATAATATCTTTGATAACTTCTAGTTGTATATTCGGGCATATTAAGTTACTGCCAATGTTCTAAACTGTTTGGAAAGTTGCAATACTTTTAAGGTACAAGGCCCTCTCATAGTCCTATACTGTTACCTAAAAGTAGTAGAAAGACAGCTTCCAGGAGACCGGAGAATGGGAACATTCATGAACATTCTGTATTGCCAGGTGGTTAGGAGCAGCATTTTTTTTTAATTGTCTGGTTACCTGGAACTGATCACATCTTTCAGTAACTTGAGTAAGCAACTTAGGTGGCTTTTCCTAAATTCCTGAGGACTACTCCATCAGTCGCTGGTAACACATTATTGCAGAGGGAAAACTTGAGGACTCTCTTCTTCTCCCTCCCACTTCTCATACCTCAGGCCCTATAGACCTGAGAAATAGGCCTGCGTTTTGACTTTTTCCTTTATCTTTTTCTCTTCTAGGTGCAAGTAGTAGAGTTTCCAGCCTAGGAGCTCAAGTCATCAGGATCTGGAAGTCCATGAATCCAGGCTGGCTGTTATAACAAATCCAGAAATGAAGACAAGAGATAGTAAGTCTCTGAACTTGAACTTGGGACTAATGTTATGCATCAACTGAAATAAACTCTGATCCTAATCCCTTCCTTTTTCCAGAGAAATGCCTGGGGTTATGCCCCCAAAGTAGTTAGGGAAATATTCATATATTTGTTCTTGCTATTTTTGAAGTAAGTAACCTTTTGAAAAAAGTTAATCTGGTTTTAAATAGTTAAATGAAATAGGGATGTTTAGTCATTGGGGTCCAAAAATGTGAAGTCACAGTTGGTGGGGGCTCAAGTTAATGTCAAATAAGAGAAACTCCCAGTTTATTGGTAAAAGCTGGGGTAGGATATATTATAACAGGCTTGGCTTTCAGAGACTGGGACCACAGCAAACCATATGGGGTTTTGTCTGGGATAAAAATGTACACTTTATGTTTTAGGGACCCCTGGTGAGACTCTCTACCTGGAACTTAAGTTTTTGTATATTCTTGTTTGTGAGATCCTAGAAAATTGATTAAAAAAAAACATAGTGATAAAGCAACAGCTAGATTTTTATAGTACTTTTATATTTACAAAGTGCTTTACAAATATCATCTTACCCTCACAATAACCCAAGGATGTAGATGCTATTATTATCTTATTTTTACAAATAAGGACACTGAGGCAGGCAAAGGTTAAGTGATTTGCTTAGTGTCACATAACTAGTAAGTGTCTGAGAAACAATTTGAACTTAAGTCTTCCAGACTCCAATATTAGTTCTACAAACATTGTGCAAACAAGCTCCCTCATATTTAGGGTATAATTATACAGATTTTCTTTTTTTTTTTTCTGGTATTTGTTTCCTCACAAATCAGTTCCATTAGTATAAATGTACAATCTTTGTACTTGTTGGTTTCTTGAGTACTAGATATTGTCACTTGTTATATTACTGATATTTATGTAAGCATTGATTTTGAGTATAATACGATAAATATGGAGCTTATTATATCCCCTGGAATGATAGTAAAAACATTCACATTGTTTATCTGTTTGCATTTAAATAGACCTAAACCTCTTTGTCTTATTGTTAAAGCAATATTATTTACAACCTTATAAGTTTCAGTTTGCCTGTATGCTTAGAAATCCCCAATATTTGATTGTATTTTAATAAGAATTTTCTAACCAAACTTGTCTTGTAGGTTGAGTTTGTAATTCCATTTGGATTACTCACAGTGGCACAGATTCATTAGGTAGAATTCCAGATCCATTATGGATTAAAAAGAAAATTTGACTAGTGTGAGGAGCTCTGGAGAAATTTTGTGTATTTATGTTCAAATGTACCTTTGAAAATATTGTCCAGGCTCCAGATAGATGGTTTTATGCCCTGATGGAATAATAGGAAAATCTTCACATAGGATAGTAGTTTCATCTAAGAGTAAAGACAGGGAGTAGAAACAGGACTTCCGTGGGGCTCTGGCTTCCACCTCCCCCAATTCATGTAAAAGGGAACTCTGAACCTACTTTGGAGCTACAGAACCCACAAAATGACACAAAGAAGCTAACCTCCCACTGAAGACAGCCTGGCAGGCTGGCAGGAATCAGCCAGTGTAGTGTTCTAGTAGCCAACCCCAGCTCCCCATGAGCCAGAGGTTTTAGCCCCAAGGGTGGGCCTGACCAACCACCAGCTGGAAGGACTCCAGATCACCAGCAGCTGTAGCAGTCCAGAATTATCAATGCATAGAGTTTAATTACAAAGTGAGAGGTCAGTGCCCTGTGAACTTTGGGAGCAGTACTTGGGAGTGTGTTGGCTTCTTTGCCCAGGGCAAGAAGCCATTGAGGAGCTACGTCACCACCAACACATGGTAGCTTCAGCTCCTGGCCTGCAGACTGTAGGGGGACCAAGCAACCAATCTGAGGGGTAATCATTCCTGCTTTAACCTGCTTGGATATGAATTGAGGTCTATGGTGGAGGTTCTGGGGTGTGTGACCAGCTTGCCAGAGTGTGTGGAGGCTTCAGAGAGGGCACCCAACTAATACCTCTGGCAGCTGAGAAAACCCCCACATTTGGGACAGAAGCTCCCCTGGTTGGTGGCAGAGTCTTACTGTGGCAACAAGCCCAAAAGTCAAGTGACTGAGAGGTAACATGCCTAGGCAAAGGAAACAAAATAAATAGAAAATTCAACATTAGACTCCTATTTGGGGGACAAAGAGGGTCGAAATGTGGAACAGGAGGAGGACTGGGAGGTCAGAACTCCTGCACCAAAAGCCCCAAATGAAAATATTGCTGGTTACAGGCCATAGAGGATCCCAAGAAGCAGAAAAGAGAAGTGGAGGAAAAATTGGGAAGAGAAATGAGAAAGATGCAAGAAAAGTATCAAATGAGAGTCAACAGCCTGACTGAAGAAAACAACACCTTAAAAATAGATTAACTCAAATAGCAAAAGAGGCTCAAAAAGTCAATGAAGAGAAAAAATGCATTAAAAAGTCGAATTTGCCAGATGGAAAAAGAATCTTTATAGTTCACTGAGGAGAATCATTCCTTCAGAATTAGATTGAAACAAAAGGAAGCTATTGACTTTATGAGAAATCAAGATGCTGTTAAACAGATACTAACAAATGAAAAAATAGAATGCAATGTAAAATATCTCATTGGAAAAACCACTGACTTGGAAAATAGATCCAGGAGAGATAATTTAAAAATTGTTGGACTACCTGAAAGCTATGGTCAAAGAAACAACCAAGAAATCACCCTCCAAGAAATTCTCAAGGAAAACTGGCCTGATGTTTTAGAACCTGAGGGCAAAATAGAGGTTGAAAGAATGCACCAAACACCTCCTGAAAAAGATCCCAAAAAGAAAATGCCTATGAATATTATAGCCAGGTTTTGAAATTCCCAGACCATGAGAGAATATTAAAAGCAGCCAGGGAGAAACAATTTGAATATTGTGGAAACACAATCAGGATAACTCAGGATCTGGCAGCATCTACACTGAGGGATCAAAGGGTTTGGAATATGATATTCCAGAGGGCAAAGAAGCTCAGATTAAAACCAAGAATCACTTACCCAGCAAAACTGAGTATCGTGTTTCAGGCAAAAATTTGGGCATTCAGTGGCATAGAGGACTTTCAAATATTCTTTATGAACAAAACCAGAGTTGAATAGAATATTTGACATTCAGACACAAGAAGCAAGAGATGCTTGTGAAGATAAACAAGGAAATTATAAGGAACTTATCGAAGTTGAAATATTTACATTTTTACATGGAAAAATGATCATTGTAACTTATGAAACTAATAGAAATATATACATATATATGTCTATATAGGAGAGTATATGGGTGCATGAATACATATGTGAATGTGTGTATATATGTTTACAGGTATACATAGATAGAGGGCACAGGACCAATTTAATAGGAAGGGATGATACTTAAAAGGTAAAATTAAGAGTTGAGATAGGAATATAATGAGAGGAGATGGGGAGAGACAGAATAGGGTAAACGATCTCATATAGAAGAGGCCAGGAAAAATGGTTACAATGGAGGGGAATAATAGGAATGTTAAAGGGAATGGGTCGACCTTATTCTCATTGAATTTGGCTCAGGGAGTGAATGACATACACACTAAATAGGGTATCTTACCCTACAGAAGACTAGGGGGAAGGGTATTTGAGGGGGCATGATGGAAGGTAGGGCAGGCTGGGGGGGAGGGAAGTTGAAAGCACCCACTTTTGAAAAGTGACGGGATCAAAGTAGAGAATAGATCAAATGGGAGGTGCTATATGAGGAAGGGAAATATAGTCATTCTTTTACAATATATGTACTATGGTAATGTTTTGCATTAGCTAGACATGTACAACTAACTTTTAAAAAAATAAAGGCTGTATTTAATATTAAAAAATAAGAGTAAAGACATGATTTCTATTTGACTCCATAATTTAAATCCCCGTGAGAACTCCAGGTGATCTGGAAAGCTCCATGGACCATGTTCCCTGCTAACATAGGAAGTCAATTTTGCCTTTTCTGTTTTTTTTTTTTAATTTTGGTTGTGGGTTGAAGTAAGCCTTTTGAGCACTAAGCAAAGCAACTGTTGAGTAATAAACAAGCGGTAATCTTTGGTAAATAAAATGGAGAAATGAAGAACTTTGCATTTGATGATAATTGTTATTTTCACCTCTACCTGTTAGAGTATATTCGTACATATGTATATACATATGTATACATATGTACACATGCGCACAGACACACACACACATATATATACACATATACATACATACATACATACACACATCTCATTCCACATTCATTGTTTTGAGATTCTTTTCTATGTAGTACTAAGATTCTTTCCCATATAGCACTGGAAAAAGAAATGAAAGATTAAGCTTATGCCTACACACATACTTTAAAGGATTGTTCTGGATTGGACACATGGACATTGTATTCAAAATGCATTGCTTCCTATTTAAAGGTTATTGCATTATTTTCAAATGGAAACAATCACCTAATAAGGCATCCTCAACATAGAGAATGATAGGGATATGTTTCCAGCACACTGGAGGATCAGATATACTTAAAAATTGGATATCCTGCTTTGGCATACCAAGTGTGATTGGGAGCAGCCTTTGCCAATATCTGTGTAGTCAGAGTTAACTCTTTTTGGAACTGACTGCATCTTTAAATTGTCTTTTGGATAATAATTATGACTTTTTACTGCTTTAGAATCTAAGGATAAAGAGCTACTTCACTCATGCCATGATAATATGGAAGAGTCTCAGAGCCAATTTCTTTCCTCTCACTCCATTTAGAACATATGGTTCTGAGAAAAGGTCCTGGTTCTTTGTGCTTTTGTTTTCTAGGCTCAGGGAGTAGAGTCTCCCATCTGACCATGAAGTGTGTGTGTGTGTATGTATGTGTGTGTGTGTGTGTGTGTGTGTGTGTGTGTGTGTGTGTGTGTGATAGGGAACCAGGAATCCAGGAATACAGCATGTGTATTTTATCCCACCAATAAAGTCTTGAGAAGCAGACTGCTAACCTAGAAAAATCCAGAACTGAGAACTTTGGACTTGAACTTGGAGTTGAACTAGGGCTAATGTTATGTATGAATTAAGTCAATCTGTTAGCCTCATTCCCCTCACCTTCCCAGACACAGAGATGGGCTAAGGTGTTAGAGGTGGGTAGAGGGGCAGAAATTATGTCCCTGATATGCTCAGAGGAAATGTTTTCCTATTTGTCCTTGGTATATGTTGGAAGTAAATATACCTTTGAAAAGGTAACCTGATGCTAACTGGTTCAATGGAACAGAGTGCTAGTCATAGTGTCCCTAAAAATAGGAGAGAAAAATCTCTTTGGGCCAATGTCAGAGAAGGGAAACTCCCCAAAGCCCTCAGGGCACTGGAGAATCTGAGTGGCTTGGGGGGGTGGGGAACAAAATATAACAGCTATGGCTCCCAGAGAGTAGGTTTACTATGTCCCAGAAAATCTAGTCATAGTTATTAGGAAATCATCCTACAAGGAGGTGCAAATACTTAACAAATATTAGTAAATGTTTACTATGCTTAAAACTAGACATTGATAGGAGATATAAGGTTTTGATAAGCTATAACCCTTATCTTCATGGAACTTGCAGTCTAGTGGAGGATGTGATATATAGAAAAATAATTGTAACATAAACATAAAGTCACAGTAGTATTTGATTAGATTGTAATATGAAAATAAGAAAGGAAAGATCCTTACAGACTAAGAATGTATAAGGAATGGTTTTTAAGAGGAAATGACCTATGAATTCAGTTGTAGATACTAGGTAGAGGGAATTACAGGGACAAAGAACAGTATGAACAGAGGCTAGTAGGTGGGAAAGTGCTAGTATATATTAGCAGATGGCCTTGCTTAACTTGGCTAGAACTTAGACTGCATTGTCAAATAATAGAAAGGATGGATAGAAAGTGTAACTAAAGATTGTTGAGGACCTTGGCTGTTAGGCAAGAGAGTCTGAACTTGACCTGGATGACAGTTAGAGGACATTCAAGATCACATACACACATGCACACACACACACACACACATACACACTCACATATATAAGAAATATAAAAAGTGGATTTGGTCAGGGAGAGAGTGACATGTAAATTATTATTACAATAGCCCAGACAGTTATTATGAGGTTTTATACTTGTATATGATACTATTCTTTTCCTATTTGCTGAAAGGGGTAGAAAGGAGTTTGTTCAGCAAAGGTGCAGAGAATCAATTTCAGATAATTCTGAGGACTGAAAGAAAATGTCCCCTGAGATAAATATATTGAGAAAACCAGCTTGAAAGCATCTCAGAGGAAAACTCTGACTAAGATAAAAATGATTATGTGAAGGATTTTCCTGTAGGTAACTTTGGTGTTAGTGACTTCAAATTTTTGAAGACTATAGCTAAAAGTTCTTTTTGTAGTGATACAGAGCTAGAAATAAAGAGTGTCAACCAATTGGGTAATGATTGAACAAATTATGTCATGTAATAATAATAAAATATAATTGGGCCACAAAAAAAGCTGAAAGGGATCATTTCTTAGACAACCCAAGAAGACTTCTATGAAGTAATAAAGAATTAAGTCAGCAGAATCATGAGAAGAATTTATACAATAGCAATTTTGTAAAGACAAGTATCTTTGAATGACTAAAGAAATCTGATCAATGCAATGGCCAACCACAATTCCAAAAGATTGATGGAGTATGTTACTCATATTCCTTTTTTTTAAATAAATAAACTAGCATTTATTAAGTGCCTACTATATACCAGGCACTGATCTAAGTACACAGAGAGGTTTAATTATTTGCCTGAGACTTAGACTCATCTTACGAATGACTCCTTTGCTCTCAACTGGTAAAACATCCACATAGATATAAATAGAATTAGCTCGCAATGGCTCTACTTGTATATTTAAGACTCAGAGTAAAAAGGATGATAATTTCTTTTCTCAAGAGCAATCTTTTTGAGAAACAAGAAGAAGGAGATGAAGGAATGTTTGGGGGGTGGTTGCACTAGTTATTAAAATGAATTTGGGGCAAGCCTTCAGAATGTGGATCTTACATTGTCTGGGGGGGTTACTCATATTCTTATTGAAAGGTTTTAGATTTAAGACACAGAATAGAAAATACTTTGGACATAGACAATATGGAAATGATTGCATTTATTTTTACAGGGTCTTGTTTTTCCTTATTTTTTCTCTAATAAGGGGGTGTTTTATACACACACACACACACACACACACACACACACACACACTGATTAAAAATGAAATCCAAATAAAAAGAATCTAAATGTTAGACAAATCATAGAACTGTTTGTAAACAACAGGAAAATTATACATTCTTTCTATGTTTGATACCTGATGAACTGTGGATATTAGATTTTTCAACGTAAGATTGAAATAGACACTTATTCACAAGGAGTCCATGATTTGAAACATTATTAATCAGAAATTGATCACAAGAAATATCAAAAACTGAGCACAAGAAAAATCAGAAGTACCTGGGGACAGAGGACACAGAAGGTGACAAGAAGTACTGGTTACAGAAGTCACAACATCAAAAGACTTAACACAGAAGGAGACTATCGGTTTTTTGAACTGATAGTTGACTAGAGACAAGCAACCTCTTTGGTTAAAGCAACCTCTTTTGTTGTCTTATTGAGAACTATGCTGCCTGGAAGAGATACAATGCTTTGATGATAGCATCTTGGCTGGAAAAAGACTACCCTTTATTAACATCTATAATTTGACAAGGGAAACTTTTCAAGAGTTATTTTTAATGTCTTCAATTATTTAAGAGATGGTGAAGGAGGAGAAGAAGTAGAAAGAAAGGCATTGATGTTGTATTGCTGAGGGCCATGCTAAGTGGAGGAAATGCCCTGTTGTTGGGAATTGATTAGACAAAGTGTATTGCAGGGAGAGGGGGAAGACTGAACCTGTCCTAGACTAGGAAGTTAGAGAGAAAGGGGTGAGGTGTGAGTCTGTGTCATGCTGGTGCTATACTAGGATGGCACCAGTGAAAAATGTAAATATAATGTAAATATATATTTAAAGTTGGGAGTATCTTTAAAGACCATCACATCCAACACCTTATTTTACAGATGAATAAATTAAGGTTAAGGAAGCTAAATGACTTGTATGAAATCATACAGGTAGCAAGTGATATGGAGTGGGATTTAGATCAAGTTTCTTTCACTCTAAAATCAGTTCATTTCCCCACCTCTTATGAGAGAATTAAAAAACAGTACCGAATTCTCAAATACATAAGGTTTGGCATATCATGCTGCAACTGACAATTACTAAAGAATAACCTATTTAGAATAGGATATTTTGGAGCAAATATGGTATACTGAGTTTAAGATGTTGGTGGATCATTAAGATGAAAATGTTTTCTTCAAAGTTTCAGAAGTTGTTATGAAGCTCAAGAGGGAAGTTAAAGCTGAAGATATAAATTTAATAGTTTTCTACATTAGAGGCAAAAGTTGAAGCTGTGGAATTTGATGAGATCATCAAGAAAGTGAAGAGAGAGGAGGTCTAAAGAAAGACTTCAGAAATATCCATCTTAGAGAGCTTTGGAAGAGAGTGAGAAGCCAGCCAAAGATGCAGAAAAGGAGTTGACTGACAAGGTAGGAAGAGAATAGGGAATATGTAGTATCACAGCATAGCTCCGTATTATTCTCCAGAATGTTTGGATCAGTTCAATTTTTTTGTTTTTATTTAGTATTTAATTTTTCCCCAGTTACATGTAAAAACAATTTTTAACATTTGCTCTTGAAACTCTGAGCTCCAAATTCCCTTTTTTCCTCCCTTCCCACCTTACATTAGTAAGAAGGCAAGTGATTCCATATAGGTAATATATGTGTGGTCATGCAAAATATATCCATTATAGTCATGTTATAAAAGAAAACATAAAAAAATCCCTCAAAAGTAAGGAAAGTACAAAAATGGTATGGTTCAATTTGTATTCAGATGTTATCAGTTCTTTCTCTGGGGATGAATAGTATTTTTCATTTTAAGTCCTTCAGAATTATCTTGGATTGTTGTATTGTGAGAATAACTACATCATTCACAGCTGATCATCTTACAATATTGATGTTACTTTGTACCTAGTACATTTAATTTTGCAACAACCAATGCAAGTCTTTCTAGTTTTTTTTTTCTCCTGAGAGTATCCTGCTCATCATTTCTTTTCTTTTTTTTTTTTTTGATATTTCCCATTTTTTACATCACCATAGTTATTTCTTTTTTTTTCCTTTTGGAGGGCATTTGGGGTTAAGTAACTTGCCCAAGGTCACATGGCTAGGTTTTTGTTTGTTTGTGCATTAAGTGTCTGAGGCTGGATCCGAACTCAGGTCCTTCTGACTCCAGGGCCGACACTCTACTCACTGTGCCACCTAGCCGCCCCCCATCATTTCTTATAGTACAATAGTATTCCCTCATAATTACATACCACATCTTGTTCAGTCATTCCCCAACTGAGGATCCCCTCAATTTATAATTCTTTACCATCAGAAAAGACCTGATATAAATATTTTTGTACATACAGGTGCTTTTCCTTTTTGTTTTTTATCTTTTGGGATATAGATCTAGTAGAGGTATTGCTAGGTCAAAAGGTATACATGGTTTTATAGCCATTTTCCAAATTGGGCATAGTTCCAAATTGCTCTATAAAATGGTTGAATCAGTTCACAATTCTGTGAATAGTATATAGTATCATTTTCCCACATCCCCTCCAACATTTGTCATTTACCTTTTCTGTCTTATTAACCAATCCAATAGGTGTGAGGTACTACCTCCAAATTGTTTTAATTTGCATTTTTCTGATCAATAGTGAGTTAGAATATTTTTATATGGCCACAGATAGCTTTAATTACTTCATTTGAAAACTGATCTTATCTTGTGATCATTTATCAATTAGGGAATGGCATTTATTTTTATATTATTGATGCGGTTCTGTATATTTTAGAGAAATGAGACCATTATCAGAGAAATCCTTCAATTTTTTTTCAGTTACTATTGCTAACTGTATTTCCCTCTATCCTATTCCACCTACCCCTATTTATTCTATTCTCTCTATTTCACCTGATAACTGTTTATTCATATCCTTTGGCTATTAATCAATCAATGACAATTCTATTTATAAAGTGGGCTGAATTCTCTATATATATTTGAGTAATGAGACATTTATCAAGACAGTGAATATAAAACCCCTCTCCCTCCACCCAGCTTCCTACTGTTCTTCTAATTTTGTTTATGTTTGTTTGGTGTATACAAAACTTTTTTAAAATTTCATGTAATTAAAATTATCCATTTTACCCCTATTCATCTTTTTCTATCTCTTGTTTGTTCATAAACTCTTCTCATACCAACAAATCTGATAGGTAACTTTTTCCATGTTGCCCTTACTCAATTTATTTCTAAATCTTGTAACTATTTTGAGCTTATCTTAATATGGGGTATGAGATGTGGGTTTATGTGTAGTCTCTGTAGAGAGCATTATAGTTTTCCCAGAAGTTATTCTGGTCGTTTACTTTTTTATATTGTGTACTTAATCTGTTCCATTCATCAACTACTATATTTCTTATGAAGTATCCAATTGTTTTGATGATAACTACTTTATAGAATGATTGCTACCAGTACCTGTTTTTATTTCAGCCAAAGCTAAATAGATTTTGCATCAGCCCCTTATTTTAACTCTACACATGTCTTTCTATTTCAAGTGTGTCTTGTAAACATATAGTTGAATTCTAGTTTCTAGTTCATTCTCTCTTCTTATGCTTTACCACTGAGTTGATTCAATTCTTATTCACAATTATGATTGCTTACTACCTATTTCCCTCCGTTTCTTCTACTTATCTCTTTTGTTACCCTATTCCCTGCTCAAAATATGTTTAGCTTTGATCCTTTCCTCTTTTAATCTACTCTCCCACTTACCACCAACCTGTCTTTTAAGCCTCTTCCCTTACTTCTTTGTTGTCTAACATGAATTTCTTTCCTTCTTTTCTTTCTTTTTTTTTTTTTTGGAGGGCAATTGGGGTTAAGTGACTTGCCCGAGTTCACATAGCTAGTTTTTGTGTTAAGTGTCTGAGGCTGGATTTGAACTCAGGTCCTCCTGACTCCAGAGCCAGTGCTCTATTCAGTGTGCCACCTAGCTGCCCCCCCAAGATGAATTTCTATACCCAACTGTGTGTGAATGGAAATATATGTATGTACATATATGCGTGTGTGTGCGTGTGTGTATCTATCATATAAATATTCATACATATGTGTATAGTCCTCCATTTTTGACCTGGTTCAGATGAGAGTAAGATTTAAGTTGTTCCCACTGAACTCCATTTTCCCCTCCAGTGTAAGTTTTTTTTTCCCTTATGTATGTCTTTACTGTGATATATTTTCCCCTATTCTTCTTCTCCCTCCACCTTCTCCCAGTGCATCCTTCTTTTTTTTTTTTTTTTTTTTTTTTTTTTTTTAAGCAATTGGGGTTAAGTAACTTGCTCAAGGTTACACGGCTAGTCATTTGATTTATGCGTGGGTGCTCATTTTCTGAGGCTGGATCTGATCTCGGGTCATCCAAACTCCGAGGCCGGCGCTCTTACCCACTGCGCCACCTAGCCGCCCCTTTAGGGCAATTGGGGTTAAGTAACTTGCCCAAGGTTACACGGCTAGGTTTTTGTTTGTGCGGATTAGGTGTCGGAGGCCGGCTCCGAACTCAGGTCCTTCTGATTCCAGGGCCGGCGCTCTATTCACTGCGCCACCTAGCCGCCCGCATCCTTCTTTCTTACACTTCCATTCTTTTTTTTGAAATCATGCCATTATAATAGATTCACCTTCATGGCCTATGTCTATGTAGCTCTTTCTAGTTGCATTTATTTTCTCTTTTTGAGTTAATTAAATTAAAAATTAAATTTCTAATTGTATACAACCACTTACTAATATAATTCTAATCTAAATAATTAAAGTTCTTTGGTGTTGCATGTATCATCTTCCCATAAAGGGATGTAAAGTGTTTGACGTTATTAAGTCTCTTAAGATTTCACATTCATGTTTCCTTTTTAAATGCTTCTCTCGAAGTTTATATTTGGATGTCAAATTTTCTAATCATCTCTGACTCTCTCATCAGGAATGCTCAGAAGTACTCTATTTCATTAAATATCCATTTCTCCCATGCATAATTAAATTTAGCAAGGTAGCATATTCTTGGTTGTAATCTTAGCTCCTTTATTTTCCAGAATATCATATTCCAAGCCCTCCATTTCTTTATAATGGAAGCTGCCAAATTTTGTGTGATCCTAACGATGGTTCCATGATATTTGAATAGTTTCTTTCTGGATAATTGGAATATTTTCTTCTTGACCTGTGACCTTTGGAATTTGACTCTAATGTTCCTGAGAGCTTTCATCTTGGGGTCTCTTTCAGAAGGTGATTAACTGATTCTCTCAACTTTTACTTTGCCTCCTGGTTCCATGATATCTGTGCACCTTTTGTTGGTAATTTCTTGAAATATGATGTTTGGACTCTTTTCTTTCATTTGGCCATTTAGGCACAGGAATTATTACATTATCTCTCATTGGTCCATTTTCAAAGTAATTTTCTGATGCTATGTTTTACATTTGATTTTATTTTGGTAGTCTTCTTGATTTTATTTTTTTCCATGTTTCATAGAGTCATTAGCTTCTATCTGATCAATTATAATTTTAAGGCATTTTTTTCAGTGAGGTTTTTATATATCTCTTACCAACCTATTAATTCTCTTTTCATGATTTTCTTGCAATACTCTCATCTCTTTTTGTCAATTTGCCTCTATTACTCTCCTTTGAGTTTTAAAACTTTAAAAAAATTTATGAATTCTCCTTCAATTTAAATCCGATCTGCATTTTTTTTCTTTGAGGGTTTGATCACAGATGTTTTCAAATCATTATCTTCTGAGTTTCTTGATTTTTTCTGTCACCATAGGTACATATACACACATACACAGGGGTGTGTGTATACATATTAATATATACATACATACAGATATACATATACATACAGATATACATATACATACATATACATACATATATACACATATACACATATGTGTATACATACATATATATGTACACACACATATATATATACACATATATATACATATATATATATATATATATACACACACACTTTTCCATTCACACAGTTGTACATAGAAATTCAGCTTAGGCAACAAAGGAAGGGAAGAGGCTAAAAGAAGGGTTGATGGTATCTGGGAATAAGTGGTGGTAAATTGTTCTTTGCTCCTTTTTCTGTCTTATTTCTTGACTATGGACTTTTCATTAGAGTTAGCCTCTGCCCATCTCTTGGAGAGGTGGCTATCCTAAACTTCTGTGTTTTTCTCTGAGGATCTGTAGATTTTTGGTGCTTCCAAAGTGGTATGTTTCAGGTTGGTTCTGGTTGCTTTCCTCCTACTCTACATTCTATTCCTTATACAGGTCTCATTTCTGCTCCCTTGTGAATGGGGATATTCCTTACATTCTGTGATTGGGACTCAGAACTGTATTATAGACTATGGAACTGCCAAATAGCACTAGATCCTGAGCACAGGACTAGTCCAGGGTTCCCATGTAATCTCTTTTATGATGAGTTATTCAGTAGCCTTATCATTCCTGTGAGTTGTGTGGGCCTAGTGCTCTCTTTATTTTCTAAGATTCACAGAAGGTGTCACTTTTGCAGTAACCTACATACCCTGCTAATTATTAGCCCCCACCTCCTATCTGCAAACTTGCTCTGAGGTGAAACAATTTTTTGCTTTTCTGCCAGAATTTGATTAGATGTTTTCTGAGATCATTTTGTAGGAGAGGTTTTTGGGAAGTTTGATTGCTGTTTTCCTTTAGTCTGGCATCTTAACTCTGCCACAAAATAGAGTTATTTTTTTAAAAAATGATATAAGAGTTTTTTAGAAAAAGATATTACAAAAGAAATGAGACCCATTAAGGGGGGAAATATAAAAAAGATGAGTAGCTTAACACAAGATATACCTTATCTCAGTAAAAAGTTCCCTAAAAATGAGACTGGCCCAAATGGAAATGAACAAGTCCAAGAGATTAATAGAATTCATAAGATGATTTCAAAAGAATGAGAAAATAGAGGAAAATATATTTCACATCAAAAATAATTGATCAGGAAAGCATATGTAAAACCAAGCATGAGCAGCTTCCCAGAGGACTGCTGCTATGAACAGCTTTCAAGGTTATTATTACACAGTATAGTAAACTCTTTATTCAGCAATAAACTAAGACAAAACATTCACAGAAAATCAAGGTACAGCATTCACAGTGTGAGAAATTATCACCAAAATAGCCACATAGTTTTCACCACAGTGGTCACAGTTTTAAGCAAAGTACATGCATTTAGTCAATAACAAAGTCCTTATTTCAGCAACAAAGTACAAAAGTCAAAGTCCTCAACCCATGGGGTGCAATTAAGTTACAATATCATTAGTCACTATTCAGTACCCTCTTAAAAGGTGGTGGAAAGTACAAAAGCCATCCACTCCTAGGTCACAAGTAACTTACAATTTTATCAGTCAGCATTAAATACACAAGGAGAGGTCTTTTTATCTTGGCTTGAGGTAGGCTCTCAGCTTCTATGGTTCCTCTTCCATGGTCCCAGCTACTATCTGAATCTAACCCACTGCCA
>WOXC01008695.1:147500-285374 GCA_011680675.1 Gymnobelideus leadbeateri
TTCTTTGAGATATGGAAAAAAGGGGGAAAGGGAGGGGAGAAAATGCTGAGAAATTCTGAGTAAAGGAGGAAATTAGAGGGAGCTCCCTCTACTGTCAGAGAGATGTCCCTTAATCTTCCCAATAACTTTGGAGCCTAAGGCATCTATTGTCAATGTGGGGCATGAGAAGTAATATTAGAATTCTGACTACAAAGTTTTATTTTGTACAGTTTTACCTTTTACTGTTTTCAAAGTAAAACTGCTTCTCAGTTTCTAGTGAACTAGAAGGATTTCCCAGCTGCAGTGAAAACCATAAAGAGGTTTTGATCTAAAAGTTTCTACATGGAAAAACAGCTTTCTCAATATCCCATTCCTTAGATATCCCAGATAAGGATCAATAGATTTTAATAGTGAAGTTACTAGATTTTCAGATATAGCAAAGTTGGGGTGGTGGCATGTCCAAGGCATTATATATTTTATGTCATTGACTAACAAATCCTTAACTTATCAGACCATTTTTGGGAGGAATTTGAATCTAGAGTGGGGAAGATGGAATGGGAGGAAAGGGAATGGTCAAAGACCCAATAGTAACAATGAAGTTGGAAGAACACATCTGAGGTTAAAAATAGAAATTCAAAGTCCAGTACATCAGAAGTTGTTAAGGATTCTGTGATTGACTAAATGAATGCACTACCCAAGGGTGATGTACTTTGACTATTGTACTTTGTGTCCCTTAAGGAGGCAAACATCCTTAAGAATGATTGACTGGGGGCGGAGCCAAGATGGTGGAGTAGAAACAGCTCATCCAAGCCACTCTGCCCCCAGATTCCCCCCCAAACTATGTAAAAGGGGGCTCTGAACAACTTCTGGAGCCCCAGCACCCACAGAACAACACAGAGAAGCTAACCTCCCACTGAGGACAGCCCAGCAGCCCTGCAGGAAGGACCAGTGCAGCGCTCTGGGAGCTGGCAGTGTGCAGAGCGTGGGAGCTGAGCTAAGCCAAGCTGAGCCGAGCCCGGGTCCACGTGAGCCGAGGTTTTAGCCCCAGGGTGGCAGGGCCAGCAGCCGGCTGGAGAGACCCCAGAACACCAGCAGCTTTGGCAACTCCAGAATTATCAACATAGACATGCCTAGGACAAAGTAAGAGGTTAGTGTCCTGTGGACTTGGGGACCAGTGTTTGGGGAATGCATCGGCTCCCTCCCCTGGGGGCTAGAAGCCACTGAGGAGACACGTCATTTTGTAATTTTCAGAGGCAGCTCCAGCTCCCAGCCTGCGAATTGTAGGGAGATCCAGCGATCAGTCTTGGGGGGTAATCGCTCTTGCTATAACCTCCCTGGATCCGGATTGTGATCTAGGGTGGAAGTCGTGGGTGGGTTTACAGCTTGCCAGAAATGGAAGTTGCCCCCCACACGTTCTGGACGAAAATTCCTCTCTCTGGCCTTAAAGCCATAGTGTGCCAACAAGCCCAAAAGTCAAGTAATTAAGTGGCAACATGCCAAGGCAAAGGAAACAGAAAAATGCAACCCTAGACTCCTATTTTGGGGGCATAGAGTGGGAAAAGGACTGTGAGGTCAGAAGTCCTGCTCCAAAAGCACCAGGGGAAAACATGAGCGGGTTACAGGCCTTAGAGGACCTTAAGAAAGACTTTAAAAATCAAATAAGAGAAGTGGAGGAAAAATTGGAAAGAGAAATGAGAAGGATGCAGGAAAAGTATGAAATGAAGTTCAACAGCCTGACTGAGGAAAACAACACCTTAAAAAACAGACTAACTCAAATGGCAAAGGAGGCCCAAAAGGCCAATGAGGAGAAGAATGTCTTAAAAAGTCAAATTTGCCAGATGGAAAAAGGATCTCAAAAATTTACTGAGGAGATTCATTCCTTCAGAGTTAGACTGGAGCTAATGGAAGCTAATGACTTTATGAGAAATCAAGATGCTGTTAAGCAGATCCAAACAAATGAAAGATTAGAAGGCAATGTGAAATATCTCATGGGAAAAACCACTGACCTGGAAAATAGATCCAGGAGAGACAATTTAAAAAATTATTGGACTACCTGAAAGCCATGATCAAAGAAAGAACCTAGAAATCACCCTTCAAGAAATTCTCAAGGAAAACTGCCCTGATGTTCTAGATCCAGAGGGCAAAATAGAGGTTGAAAGAATCCACCTATCACCTCCTGAAAAAGATCCCAAAAAGAAAACTCCCAGGAATATTATAGCCAGGTTCCAGAATCCCCAGATCAAGGAGAAAATACTACAAGCAGCCAGGAAGAAACAATTTCAATATTGTGGAAACACAATCAGAATAGCCCAGGACCTGGCAGCTTCTACACTGAGGATTGAAGGGCATGGAATATGATATTCCAGAGGGCAAAAGAACTGGGAATGAACCCAAGGGTCACCTACCCAGCAAAACTGAGTATTTTGTTTCAGGGGAAAATATGGTCATTCAGTGGAATAGAGGACTTTCAAGCATTCTTGAGGAAAAAACCAGAATTGAATAGAAAATTTGACATGCAGACACAAGAAGGAAGAGTTGCCTGAGAAGGTAATCAGGGAAAGGAAATCAAAAGGAACTTAACAAAGTTGAACTATTTACATTCCTATATGGAAAATCAATAACAGTGACTGATGATATCTTTCTCACTATGAAAATAATGGAAGAAGGGTGTGTGGTCATATGAATACATATGTGAATGTGTGTATATGGTTACAGTTATATATGGATAGAGGGCATAGGTTGAATTTGTTGGTAAGGCAGAATACTCAAGGGATGAAATTATGAGGTGAGAGAGGAAAGTGGCAAGAGGAGATGGGGAGAGACAGGGTAGGGTAAACTATCTCATGTAGAAGAAGCAAGGGGAAGTGGTTGCAAGGGAGGGGGAGAATAGGAAGGCAAAAAAGGCAAAACCACATTCTCACTGAATTTGGTTCAGGGAGAGAATGGCATACATACTGAGGATGGATGATGGATGGGAGGGCATCAGTGGTGGGGAGCGGAGGTTGGAAGTACCCACTATAGAAGAGGGACAGGATCATGTAGGGAATGGACCTGGTGGGGGGTGGGATAGGTGGGAGGGAATTATAAGTAGCCTTGTACAATATATCTACTATGATAATGTTTTGCACAGTTAAACATGTACAACATATACTGAATTACTTATCTTCCCAGAGGGAATGGGTGACAAGGGAGGAAGGAAATGGATCTGAAATTCGAGGTCTAAACATTAAATGTTTCAAATATATATAAATACTATTATTAGTACTCTTTTGCTTATAATTAGGGGATAAGATGTGCAGGCATTGGGACACAAAGATTCACCTTCCTGTAATGGAAAAGTCAAAGAGGGTATGGGAGAAGGTATGGGAGAGTGCAGATCGGAGGAAGCAATATCTTGTGGGACTGCTATTCTGAAAGGTTGGGTAGGGGAATAACAGGGGAAAATGATCATAACTCAAAACCTGGTGGAAATGAATGATGTAAAATAGAAGTTAATAAAGCATTCATTTAACAAAAAGAATGATTGAAGGATTGACTTACTGAATAATTGATTTACTAGATGATTTTACTTTGTTGAAAACTATTGTGACCACTTTTTTGAAAACTATGTGGCCATTTTAGTGATAAGTTATTTAGTTGTGACATGGTGAATGCTGTATTTTGATTATTGTAAATGTTGTACCTTGATTTTCTGTTCATGTTTTGCTGTGATTTGTTGCTGAATAATTAGAGTATTCACTATACTATGTAATCAGAACCTTGAAAGCTGTTCACAGCAGCCATCCTCTGGAAAGCTGCTAGTGCTTCTCTTTATAGTAGGTAAAAAATGCATGGTATTTACTTGCAAATTTTATTTGAATTGCAAATCTGTATTTATAGAGGTATTGTCCACATCAATAGGAAGATGGTCCATCTAAGCTTCAAAATAAATCTGAAATTCAAAGAGGAATTGTGATCTAGAGATACAGAAATGTTGTAGAAGTAGGAAATGGAAATAAATATCAATCTACATTGTCTTTCTAGCTCTGCATATCAGGAAGAGCATTTTGAATGGTTTCCAATCATGAAGTTTCAGAGGAAAATAGTTGCTTTAAGAGAATACAAATTTTTATAAAATTATAGTATCTCAGAACTGGAAGGATCTTTAGAAGTCATCTGTAGTCCAACTTGGGATCTGACCAAGAAACTTTTCTACAAGAATGCCAATAAGGAGGCAACCTTCTCCCTCCTGAGGCACCCAATTCCACTTTTGGCCAGCTCTAATTGTTTAAAAGTTTCAGTTATAATGAGGAAGTAGGAAGACTGTTGGAATTTGCAGCGGAGCTTGATGAGAATAAAGCAGTAGTTTTACATACTATTGTAGTAAAGATCCAAAAAAGAGATAGAGTAGAAGACCACCCTTATAATATGAGTTGTGTAACACTAAAGACTATCTATCTCACTAAAAATGACTACTATCCTGAAGGAAAACTAGACAATTTCATTTTTTATAGGGCACCAGCCATGGCCAAATATTTAAAATAAATCAGGAAAAATAAAAATCAAGACATAGCTTTAACATATTGAATATACACAATCTTCCTATTGCTTTAAAATGTTAAATTATTATTTATAAGGTATTCTACATTATACTTGAAATAAATCTTTTTACATCATTTTCATATCATCACAATTTCCCCCATGTCTCTTCCCCTCTCCCTCCCAAAGAACAATCCTATATAAAAACTAATGTGTTTTAGGAAAAATATCATTGAAAGAGTACAAAAATATGTTCAATGTATTACTCACAGCTCTCTCACATCTGCTACAAAGGCATAGGGTGAGGTTATCTTCTCATATATCTTCTAGTTCTTTGTCATGTTGCCACATTTACTTCTGATTATGTGTGTGTATTCCTTCCATTTACATGATTATGTTCATGTATATTGTTTTCTTGGCAAAATATATTTTATTCTGCATCATTTTCTGTATACTTTTCAATGTTCCCCTGTATTCAAATACTGTCATTTTAAAAATTGTGTTTTACTTTTCCCCAATCAAATGTAGAAACAATTATTAATATTTGCTTTTAAAATTCTGAGTTCAAATTTTCCCCATTCCTCCCTCCCCACCACCTTCTTTGAGAAGGCAAAAGTTATACATGTGTAGTCATGCAAAATATATTTCCATATTAGGCATATTGTGATAGGAAACATAGACTCCCCCCCAAAATCAAGAATAATAAAGTAGGGGGTGGCTGGATGGCATGATGAATAGAGCACTGCCTCTGGAGTCAGGAGGACCTGAGTTCAAATCCAGCCTCAGACACTTAACACTTACTATCATGTGACCTTAGGCAAGTCACTTAATCTCAATTGCCATGCCTTCCCCCCCTCCAAAAATAAAAAGAATAATAAAGTAAAAATAAGAATGCTTCAAACTGTATTCATACACCATCTGTTCTTTTATTTGGAGATGGGTAACATTTTTCATCATAAATCCTTCAAAGTTGTCTTGAGTACTGCTGGGTATAGCTAAGTAATTCACAACTGATCATCTTACAATATTTCTGTTACTTTGTACATAGTGCATTTCAACTTTGCATCAGCTCATGCAAAAACCTTTAAAGGTTTTTCTGAGAGAATCCTGTACATCATTACTTATAGCACAATAATACAATACTACAATTTGTTTGAGTTTTTTTTTTTGAGTCCCCAATTGATGAACATTCACTCAATTTCCAGTTCTTTGCCACCAGTAAAGAATTGCTATAGATATTTTTGTACACATAGATCCTTTTCCTTTTTAAAAATCTCTCTCTGTTCTTATCTTCATTTTTTAAAGATATCATTCCTTCATATTCAACTCTCACCTAGGCCCTCTCTCTATATCTACCTACCTACCTATCTATCATCTATCTATCTATCTATCTATCTATCTGTCTGTCTGTCTGTCCGTCCGTCCGTCCGTCCGTCCGTCCGTCCGTCCATCCATCCATCCATCCATCCATCTATCTATCTATCTATCTATCTATCTATCTATCTATCTATCTATCTATCTATCTTCTGAGTTCTCCAATAATGAGAAAGTTCCTATGACTTATAAGCATCATCTTCCCATGTAGGAATGTAAACAATTTAACCTTATTAGGTTCCTTTTCATTGCCCTTTTCCATTTGTCTTTTTTATGCTTCTTTTTAGTGTTGTATTTGAAATTCAAACTTTCTATTCTGCTCTGATCTTTTCATCAAGAATATTTGAAAGGACTCTGTCTCATTGAATATCCATATTTCCCCCTGAAGGATTATACTCATTATTACAACCACTGATTGGTTGTAATCCTAGCTACTTTGCCCTCCAGAATATCATATTCCAAGCCGTCTGAGCATTTAATGTAGAGAATGCCAAATCTTGTGTTATTCTGATGTGTCTCCATGATACTTGAATTGTTTCTTACTCGCTTCTTGCAATATTTTCTTCTTGACTTGGGAGCTCTGGAATTTGACGATAATATTTTTGGCATCTCTTTGAGGAAGTGCTTAGTGGATTCTTTCAGTTTTTATTTTACCCTCTGTTTCTAGAATATAAGGGAAGTATTCCTTGATAAATTCTTTTTTATTTTTTTTAAACAAATGCTTTATTAACTTCTGTTTTACATCATTCATTTCTGCCAGATTTTGAGTTACAATTTTCCCCCATTTTCCCCCTACCCACCTCCCCAAAATAGCAGTCCTACAAGATATCCCCTCATCCAATCTGCTCTCTCCCATACCTTTTTCCATACCCCCTTTGAATTTTCCATTAGAGCAAGATGGATCTCTGTGCCACAATGACTGCACATCTTATCTCTCTATTACAAGCAAAAGAGTATTAATAATAGTATTTATATATATTTGAAACATTTAATGTTATGACCTTGAATTTCAGATCCATTTCCTTCCTCCCTTGTCACCCATTCCCTCTTGGTAGATAAGTAATTCAGTATATGTTGTACATGTCTTCCTATGCAAAACATTATCATGGTAGATATATTGTAGAAGGCTGCTTATAATTCCCTCCCACTCATCCCACCCCCGACCTAGTCCATTCCCCACATGATCCTGTCCCTCTTCTATAGTGGGTACTTCCAACCTCCCCTCTCCCCAAGGATGCCCTCCCATCCATCATCCCTCTTCTCATCCCCCTTCCCCCTATCCTGCTGCAGGTTGAGATATCCCATTTAGTATGTATGTCATTCTCTCCCTGAACCAAATTCAATGTGAATGTGGTTTTGCCTTTTTAGCCTTCCTATTCTCCCCCTCCATTGCAACCACTTCCCCTTGCTTCTTCTACATGGGATAGTTTACCCTACCCTGTCTCTCCCCATCTCCTCTTGCCACTTTCCTCTCTCACCTCATAATTTCATCCCTTGAGTATTCTCCCTTCCCAACAAATTCAACCTATGCCCTCTATCCATATATAACTGTAACCATATACACACACATTCACATATGTATTCATATGACCACACACCCTTCTTCCATTATTTTCATAGTGAGAAAGATATCATCAGTCACTGTTATTGCTTTTCCATATAGGAATGTAAATAGTTCAACTTTGTTAAGTTCCTTTTGATTTCTTTTCCCTGATTACCTTCTCAGGCAACTCTTCCTTCTTGTGTCTGCATGTCAAATTTTCTATTCAATTCTGGCTTTTTCCTCAAGAATGCATGAAAGTCCTCTATTCCATTGAATGACCGTATTTTCCCCTGAAACAAAATACTCAGTTTTGCTGGGTAGGTGACCCTTGGGTTCATTCCCAGCTCTTTTGCCCTCTGGAATATCATATTCCATGCCCTTCGATCCCTCAGTGTAGAAGCTGCCAGGTCCTGGGCTATTCTGATTGTGTTTCCACAATATTGAAATTGGTTCTTCCTGACTGCCTGTAGTATTTTCTCCTTGATCTGGGGATTCTGGAACCTGGCTATAATATTCCTGGGAGTTTTCTTTTGGGGATCTTTTTCAGGAGGTGATAGGTGGATTCTTTCAACCTCTATTTTGCCCTCTGGATCTAAAACATCAGGGCAATTTTCCTTGAGATTTTCTTGAAGGGTGATTTCTAGGTTCTTTCTTTGATCATGGCTTTCAGGTAGTCCAATACTTTTTAAATTGTCTCTCCTGGATCTATTTTCCAGGTCAGTGGTTTTTCCCATGAGATATTTCACATTGCCTTCTAATCTTTCATTTGTTTGGATCTGCTTAACAGCTTCTTGATTTCTCATAAAGTCATTAGCTTCCATTTGCTCCAGTCTAACTCTGAAGGAATGAATCTCCTCAGTGAACTTTTGAGATTCTTTTTCCATCTGGCAAATTTGACTTTTTAAGACATTCTTCTCCTCATTGGACTTTTGGGCCTCCTTTGCCATTTGAGTTAGTCTATTTTTTAAGGTGTTGTTTTCCTCAGTCAGGCTGTTGAACTTCATTTCATACTTTTCCTGCATCCTTCTCATTTCTCTTTCCAATTTTTCCTCCACTTCTCTTATTTGATTTTTAAAGTCCTTCTTAAGGTCCTCTATGGCCTGCAACCCACTCATGTTTTCCCTTGGTGCTTTTGGAACAGGACTTCTGACCTCACAGTCCTTTTCCCACTCTATGCCCCCAAAATAGGAGTCTAGGGTTGCATTTTTCTGTTTCCTTTGCCTTGGCATGTTGCCACTTAATTACTTGACTTTTGGGCTTGTTGGCACACTATGGCTTTAAGGCCAGAAAGAGGAATTTTCGTCCAGAACGTGTGGGGGGCAACTTCCATTTCTGGCAAGCTGTAAACCCACCCACGACTTCCACCCTAGATCACAATCCAGAGCCAGGGAGGTTAAAGCAAGAGCAATTACCACCCAAGACTGATTGCTGGTTCTCCCTACCATTTGCAGGCTGCCTCTGAAAACTACCAAATGGCGTATCTCCTCAGTGGCTTCTAGCCCCCAGGGGAGGGAGCCGACGCATTCCCTAAATATCTGTTCCAAAGTCCATAGGATGCTAACCTCTTAATTTGTCCTAGGCATGTCTATGTTGATAATTCTGGAGTCGCCACAGCTCCTGGTGTTCTGGGATTCCTCCAGCCAGCTGCTGGCCCTGCCACCCTGGGGCTAAAACCTCGGCTCACCCGGACCTGGGCTCGGCTCGGCTCCCTGCGCTCTGCGCACTGCACGCTGCCAGGTCCCAGACCTCTGCGCTGGTCCTTCCTGCAGGGCTGCTGGGCTGTCCTCAGCGGGAGGTTAGCTTCTCTGTGTCGTTCTGTGGGTGCTGGGGCTCCAGAAGTTGTCCAGAGTCCCCTTTTACATAGTCTGGGGGGGAATCTGGGGGTAGAGTGGCTTGGATGTGCTGTTTCTACTCCGCCATCTTGGTTCCACCCCCCCTTGATAAATTCTTGAAAGATGATATCTAGCTTATTTTTTTATCATGTCTTTCAGGTAATCCAATACTTTTAAAGTTATATCTCCTGGATCCATTTTCCAGGTCAGTTGTTTTTTTTTTTCCAATGAGACTTCACATTGTATTCTATTTCTTCATTCTTTTGGTTTTGTTTTCTTGTTACTTGATTTCCCATGTAGTTATTAGCTTCCATTTACTCAATTCTAATTTTTAAGAAATTGTTTTCTTCAGTGAGCCTTTGTACCTCATTTTCCATTTGGTCAATTCTATTTTATAAAAAGCGTTTTCTCTTTGGTGAATTTTTGTGTGTCTTTTTCAATTTGGCCAATTATTCTTCTCAAAGCCTTCTTTTCCACATTGGCTTTTTGGACCTCTTTTACCATTTGGCACAGACTATTTTTAAGGTGTTTTTTCTTCAGGATTTGTGTGTGTGTGTGTGTGTGTGTGTGTTTCCTTTACCAAGCCATTGACTTTTTTTTTCATGATTTTCATTCATCACTCTCATTTCTCTCCCCAATATTTCTTATCTCTCTCTTACCTGATTTTCAAAATTATTTTTAAACTCTTCCATGGCCTGAGGCCAATTCATATTTTCTTGGAGACTTTGGTTGTAGGATCTTTGACTTTTTTATCTTACTCTGAGTATGTGTTTTGATCTTCCTTGTCACCATAATAACTTTCTATGGTCAGAATATTTTTTTGTTGTTTGCTCATTTTCTCAGCCTATTTCTTGACTTTTAACTCTTTGCTAAAGTTGAACTCTGCTTCCAGGGTGAAGGGTACATTGTCCTAAGCTTCAGGCATTTTGTGCAGCTGCTTTAGAGATACTTCTAGGGACTTGTAAAATTTCAGTTCTTCCATAGTGTGATCTAAGGAGAGGTGTGTTTACTACTCTCCTGGGCTATGCTTTGGTCTATGAGTGACCACAAGCACTTTTTTTCTGCCCTGTAACTGTGAAGAGGGTCTATGCTCCATTGTAGCCACAAGCTCCAGTGGACTAGTGCTCCTCTTCTTCCTGTGATTGCCATCCAAGAGTGGGACCCAGATCTCAGTATGGACAAAGCAACAGAGTCCTTCCCCATGTGCTAGGAAAGACTCTCCTGTAATCTCTTTCTGACCACTTGTTTGACCCCCTCACCATCTGTGGACTGAGATTTCTGGAAGTAGCAGCAGATGCTGCTGACTCAGTGACCCCCGATGTCTACTCATGGGTTGCTAGGGCTCAGCTGTCATGATCCATACTGAACTGTGCTCCATTCTCACTCATGTGTGACAGACCTTTCCTGACAATATTCTAAGTTTCTTTGCCTAGATGATTATTTCAATCAGTCCTTTTGTGGTATCTGCCAGGATATGTTTTTTGGCATTATTTAAATGCCTTTGGTGAGGTTTTGGGGAAAGTTTGGAGAATGACTGCATGTTTTCTGCCATCTTGGCTCCACCCTGAACATTGTTATTTTGTATAGTAACACTGGCCTCCTTGTTATTCTTTGCACAAAATACTTTATGTCATACCACTGAAATTTATATTGGCTTTCCCTTGTATCTGTAACATGCTCCTCATATCTACACACTGGTTTCCCTGGCTTCCAATACCAGTTAAAATTCTACTTTCTATATGGAATTTTCCCCTTTTTATAGGAAACATTTTTCTCTTTACTTTTAGTGCCTTCACTCTGTTGATTATTTCCAATTTATCTTTATAGCTTATTTGAACATAATTGTTTACATGTCTCTTCCATTAGACTATGGGCTCCTTGAGAGCAGGAATTTTATTATACTTCTCTTTGAATCTTCAATACCTCACATTTGTGCCTTACATAAAGTAATAGTTTAATAAATATAATTTAAAATTAACTGAGTTGAATTGAATTTCTCTAGAAGAAGATAGGTCATATAATAGAAAGAGCACTGGATTTGTAGTCAGCAATCTTGAGTTCTAATCAGTGATGTATTGGTAAATGTTAACAACCTGCTCTCTGCAGGGAAAATCTACCCACAACACATTTTTAAGCTCAATCTGCATTATTAACATTTTCCTCATCACTTTTTTTTAAGTTTAGATAACGAACAAAACAATAAATCAAACCCAAATTTATAATCTGCTTCTTTCTGAGGTTTATGTTCATAATGAAAATCTTATAATTCTACTATAGCTGGGCCCAGAATCCTGCTAGTTCTATTCCTGATGGACACTTTCTATTTGCATGACTGAACAAAATTACTTACATGAGCTTTATTTTCCTCTTGTAAAATGAGGGATGTGTGTGACTACATGACTTTTAATATAACTTTATTGTTTTTACATCTCTATTCCCTCTTGCCAGTATTACATTAATGGTTCACTCACCAGTCCCTTACCATACCATCATGAGCTCTCTTTGCCAGTTCTGCTCTTGCATTGAGTCAAGGTCCTTGGGAATGATGAACAGTGAGGTGAATCAAAACACAGATTATATAAGAGAGGAGACATTTCTATGGTGTTGTAGGATCAACAATCTGAAGAAAATCTTAGAAGCTATCTAATTCAACCCTTTTATTTTACATGGGGGGAAACTTGTCTAAAGCAATAAACTGTAGAGCTAGAATTCAACTCATGCCTTTGATTCCAATGCTAGCCCACTTTCCACTATAACACATCAGCTCTCATCCTTTATTAAGAATTCACTGTGCTTACCTATGATCTCCCTTGAATTTCTCCCTGCTCCAGACCTTTTTCTTTGTTTAATTCCCCAACTAGTTTGAAGTAAGTAGCCATGTGGAATAACCTTCATAAAATTCTTAAGGTGATCTATTGATTGCTGTGGTCTCATTCTACAACTATAAAAATCACCCAGAAAACAAAGCCCTAACAATATGAACTTTCAATCTATGCTATATAGTCACTCTGCATTTTGAAACAGAGGTCCTGTTTAAATGTCAGGCAATAAACAACTGTCTATAAAATCTGATAAATGTACCTATTTACTTTTACCTTAGCTATTATTTCAGCATTACATTCTATTTTCTTTCCAAAACACTTCTTAATGTATTGTGAAAAGCCTGATTCTTTTTAAAGTACAAACAAAATTGCAGCATCATGAAACTCCTGTCTATTATTTTCTAAGTGGTAGACAAATACCTTTAGTTTTCACTTAGAATATTATATTTTAAGAAGCTTTTGTCACTTGGGATAGGAAAATGACATTGGCTTTGAAATGATTCCAAACTGTTTTTTTTTCTTTTTATTTACTAATCCCGTGTAGAAAATGGTTCTTTATCCAATCTATTTTGACTTTCAGAGGTCTTTCAGGCAGTGGATTTGGGATAGATGTACCATTTACTATTTTGTTGTACCTTAAACTAGCTAAAATTTCCCCCTTAAAGTTGATTATGCTTTGGATTCCTGACAAAGAAAATCTGTACAATGTAATGTCCAACACAATTGCATTTTTAGTACTCTATTCAAACCCTGAGAGAATCAGAAGCAGTAGAGGATAGGGATCAGGCCTAGTAGAATCTCTCTTGGGTTCAATCATTCCTCAGGTTCTCATTCATGTCCAGGGGTACACTGATAAACTCTTTTAGCACATAGGCAGGGGTTATTGATAGATACAACCTTGTGGAAAAGAATGACTTATGTAACCAAGATGAATCCAACTAATAGACACAAATTGTTAAAGGGCAAACTGTGTGATCCAAAAGACCTGACCACATTCACAATTTGCACATGGTCTAACCTTTTCATTATATTCCTCTAAAGAAAGAATTTAAAGTACAACAAAAATCCAGAGCTATCAAATAAGTGACTATTTATTATATAAATAATGACTATTAATGAACTAACTTTTTGATTTCCCCAAGTTGTACAATGAGTGATTTTAATGACTCGCTAAATGAAATTACTTTCTGGGAGGATAATGGACCAGAAAAAAATTTGACTTTACAGGTAACACAGTTCTACCTTGTATTAACACTCAATAAATGAATCTGAGTAAACATTTCTATTGTATAATGTAACCTAATAAATGAGAAACTGTAATTGAAGAGGACCAGCTTCTAAGGTAGGAAAGACCAGCTATCTGTCCTTGTGACCCAATAATATGGGCAAGACACTTAACCGTGGATAAGTCTCAAACTCTGTCTTTTGCTTTCAAGCTGCCTATCTACAGTGGTGGAAGGT
The DNA here is from genome assembly GCA_011680675.1 of Gymnobelideus leadbeateri. Lineage (NCBI taxonomy): Eukaryota > Metazoa > Chordata > Mammalia > Diprotodontia > Petauridae > Gymnobelideus > Gymnobelideus leadbeateri. The sequence continues at coordinate 161,030 of WOXC01008695.1, forward strand.
GTTCTGCAGCAGGATTTCTCACATCAAAACCAAAGTATTTTAGGCCATAAAGTGAAAAAAACAATGAATATCTATCGACAAGAAGAATAAATTTAAAGTGAAACAATTATTTTTCAACAACGATTTGAGAGAAGTGTAAATAATATATAAAAGTTAGGATTACCACAGAAAAAACCAATAAAGTATTAAATAAATTATTATTACTGACACAGGACCTGTAAATTCTATAAGGCCTTTAGTAACTGCCACACAGAAGGGTTAGGATGAAAATGCTCAGCCCTTAAAGCTATTTTTAAGGTGAATTATTATTTTTTATTTTAGCACCTTATAATAAATTTAAGTAAGCTTCTAAAAAAACACTGCTTAATAAGATAATAATAAAATATAATACATTTTTTATTTTTTGGTTCAAGTTTCATAATGGGACAATATTTTTAATAATACTAATTCATGTTTAGCAGAGCAATACTAACAATGCTATTTAACACTTCAATTCTTATGATCTTCCACAAATATGTTCTAATGATTATTATTATTATAAACCTATGAAAATAGTATTTCCTTTGGAGATATCAATAGATAAAATTTGGAGATATCAATAGATAAAAAACAAAGAGTTATGACACTAGTACAAAGCTGTAGAGGTCAGTATTGGCTATGCAATTGAGTTCTGTAGGGCATAAAATAAATCTACAAAAAGCATCAGCACTTATATAGAATACAAATGAATCCTAGAAGAATGAAAGAGAAATTCCATTTTAAACTGGTATAGGATCTATTAAATTCCTGAGAATATACATTCAAAAATATACAAAAGAGCTAAATAAATACAGCTATCAGCTGCAAAAAAAGACAGACTTAAATAATTACAGAAATACTAATTGAACATGCGTAGAAGTCAGTACAATAAAAATGGAAATACTACCTAAATTAATTTACTGTCATACCAATAAAACCACCAAAGGTTTACTTTTTAGAGCTAGAAAAAATATTATTGAAATTCTTACAAAAGAAGAAAAAGGGGCAGAGCCAAGATGGCAGAGTAGAAACAGCACGTCCAAGGCACTCTCCCCACAGATCACCTCCAAACTATGTGAAAGAGGACTCTGAACAACTTCTGGAGCCCCAGCACCCACAGAATGACACAGAGAAGCTAACCTCCTGCTGAGGACAGCCCAGCAGCCCTGCAGGAAGGACCAGCACAGCGCTCTGGGAGCTGGCAGCACAGTGCACAGAGAGCTGAGCCCAGGTCCGCTTGAGCCGTGGTTTTAGCCCCAGGGTGGCTGGGCCAGCAGCCGACTGGAGGGACCCCAGAACACTAACAGCTGTGGTGATTCCAGAATTATCAACACAGATATGCCTAGGACAAAGTGACAGGTTAGTGCCCTATGGAATTTGGGACCAGTATTTGGGGAACGCATCAGCTTCCTCCCCTGGGGGCTAGAAGCCACTGAGGAGACACGCCATTGTGCAGTTTTCAGTGGCAGCTCCAGCTCCTGGCCTGCAAACTATAGAGAGATCCAGCTATCAGTCCTTGGGGGTAATCGCTCTTGCTTTAACCTCCCTGGATCTGGATTGGGATGTGGGGTGGAGGTCGTGGGGTGGATATCCAGCTTGCCAGAAATGGAAGTTGTCCCCCCACAAGTTCAGGATGGAAGCTCCCCTGTCTGGTGGCAGAGTCATACTGGGGCAACAAGCACAAAAGTCAAGTAATTAAGTGGCAACATGCCAAGGCAAAGGAAACAAATTAAACAGAAAAATGCAATATTAGACTCCTATTTTGGGGACAAAGAGGATCGAAGCATAGAACAGGAAGAGGACTGTGAAGTCAGAAATCTTGCTCCAAAAGCCCCAAAGGAAAATATGAGCAGGTTACAGGCCATAGAGGACCTTAAGAAGGACTTTAAAAATAAAATAAGAGAAGTGGAGGAAAAATTGAGAAGAGAAATGAGAAGGATGCAGGAAAAATATGAAATGAGGGTCAACAGCCTGACTGAGGAAAACAACACCTTAAAAAATAGACTAACTCAAATGGCAAAGGAGGCCCAAAAGTCCAATGAGGAGAAGAATGTCTTAAAAAGTCGAATTTGCCAGATGGAAAAAGAATCTCAAAAGTTCACTGAGGAGATTCATTCCTTCAGAGTTAGACTGGAGCAAATGGAAGCTAATGACTTTATGAGAAATCAAGAAGCTGTTAAACAGATCCAAACAAATGAAAGAATAGAAGGCAATGTGAAATATCTCATGGGAAAAACCACTGACCTGGAAAATAGATCCAGGAGAGACAATTTAAAAATTATTGGACTACCTGAAAGCCATGATCAAAGAAAGAACCTAGAAATCACCCTTCAAGAAATTCTCACGGAAAATAGCCCTGATGTTCTAGATCCAGAGGATAAAATAGAGGTTGAAAGAATCCACCAATCACCTCCTGAAAAAGATCTCAAAAAGAAAACTCCCAGGAATATTATAGCCAGGTTCCAGAATCCCCAGATCAAGGAGAAAATACTACAAATAGCCAGGAAGAAACAATTTCCATATTGTGGAAACACAATCAGAATAGCCCAGGACCTGGCAGCTTCTACACTGGGATTGAAGGGCATGGAATATGATATTCCAGAGGGCAAAAGAGCTAGGAATGAACCCAAGGGTCACCTACCCAGCAAAACTGATTATTTTGTTTCAGGGGAAAATATAGTCATTCAGTGGAATAGAGGACTTTCAAGCATTCTTGAGGAAAAAACCAGAGTTGAATAGAAAATTTGACATCCAGGCCAAGAAGCAAGAGATGCCTGAGAAGGTAATCAGGGAAAAGAAATCAAAAGGAACTTATCAAAGTTGAACTATTTACATTCCTATATGGAAAAGTAATAACTGTGAGTGATGAAACCTTTCTCAGTATGAAAATAATGGAAGAAGGGTGTATGGTCATGTGAATAATAGGTGAATGTGTGTATATATGTTTACAGTTATACATGGATAACGGGCATAGGTTGAATTTGTTGGGAAGGTAGGATACTAAAGGGGTGAAGTTAAGAGGTGAGAGAGGACAGTGGCAAGAGGAGATGGGGAGAGACAGGGTAGGGTAAACTATCTCATCTATAAGAAGCAGGGGGAAGTGGCTGCAAGGGAGTGGAAAAATAGGAAGGCAAAAAGGCAAAACCACATTCTCATTGAATTTGGTTCAGGGAGAGAATGACATACATACTAAATGGGATATCTCAACATGCAGCAGAATAGGGGGAAGGGGGATGAGAGGGCGTATGATGGATGGGGGGGCATTCTTGGGGGGAGGGGGGTTGGAAGTACCCACTATAGGAGAGGGACAGTATCAAGTAGGGAATGGACCAGGTGGGGGGTGGGATAGGTGGGAGGGAACTATAAGCAGCCTTGTACAATATATCTACTATGGTAATGCTTTGCATAGCTAGACATGTACAACATATACTGAATTACTTATCTCCCCAGAGGGAATGGGTGACAAGGGAGGGAGGGAATGGATCTGAAATTCGAGGTCTTAAAATTAAATGTTTCATATATTAATTATTAATATTATTAATACTCTTTTGCTTGTAATTGGGGGATAAGACGTGCAGGCATTGGGGCAATGAGATTCGTCTTGCTCTAATGGAAAATTTGATGGGGGTATGGGAGAAGATATGGGAGAGAGCAGATTGGAGGAAGCAATATCTTGTGGGACTGCTATTCTGGGAGGGTGGGTAGGGGAAAAATGGGGGAAAAACTGTAACTCAAAATCTGGCAGAAATGAATGATGTAAAACGGAAGTTAATAAAGCATTTGTTTAGTAAAAAATGAAGAAAAAGTTCAAGAATCTCAAGGGAGAATAATGAAAAGGAATGGGAATATAGGGCGCCTAATAGATGTAGATTTCAAACTGTAGTAGAAAGAAGTAATTATTTAAAAGATTAGTACTTGTTAAAAATAGAAATTGATCAGTGGAACAGATTGAGTATACATAGATACATAAGAATATGTATCTAATGGGTAAACAGAAAAATTCCAACTACTGGAAGATTCACTCTTAAGCAAAAATCTAGGAAAATTGAACAATAGTATAGAAGAAATTAGATTTGGACTAAACACTTTATGTCTCAAAGAAAGATAAGTTGAATATTGGTACATAACCTAGATATAAAATGTGACATCATAAACTAATTAGTAAAATATGGAAAACAATTACCTCTCATATCCTTGACTGAAGCGATAGAGAGGGATCACAGAAGATAACATGGATAATTTGATTATTTAGAATTTTAAAAGTTTTTGCACAAACAACTCTAATAAAGCTAAGATTAAATTAACTAGGGAAAACCTTTTGCAATAAATTTCTATAATAAAGGTCTCATTTCCAAGATATATAAGGACCTGATCCAAATTTATAAGAAGAAGTTATCTCCCAATTAACAAATGTTCTAAGAATAAGAAGTTCTCAAGGGAATGGAGTCAAGTTAACTATAGCTTTATTAAAAGCAATGTTCCAAATCCCCACTAACTACAGAAAAGCAAATTAAAGTAATTCTGAAATTTTACTTCTTGCTAGGAAGAGTGGCAAACTGAGAAGAAAAAGAAAATGATAAATTGTGAAAGGACTATGGAGGAATAAGAAAATTGATTTCCTATTGGTTGACCTATGAATGGATACAACCATTCTATAAAGCAATTTGGAATTTTACACAAAATGATACTAAACAGTACATGCCCTTTGACCCAACTATACAACTACTAGGTCTATACCAAAAAGAGATTTAAAATAAAACAGCAAAAGGTCCTATGTTTACAAAGATGTTTGCAGAAGCTTTTTTTTTTTTGTCGTAGCAAAAATTCCAACAACAAATAAACCCCTGAAAACTAAGGCAATGGCTATCAGTTGAGAAATGGTGGAATAGGTTGTGTAGCATAAATGTGACTTTGCACTATTGAGCTGTAAGAAACGATGAAATATGGGGGCAGGTTGGTGGCACAGTGAGGAGACCACTGGTCTTGGAGTCAGGAGGGACCTGAGTTCAAATATGACCTCAGACACTTAACATTTACTATCTGTGTGACCTTGGGTCAACGTACTTAACACCAATTGCCCTGCCTTTCCCCTCCAAAAACAAAAGGAAAATAAAGGAATTATGGAATATTTGAAAAGACAAAGAAATACTTTTATGAACTGATATATACTGGAAAACAAAACCAGAACAGAATATACTATAATACTGAGATGACAAAAATGAATGATTTTGAAGACTTTTATAAAACAATGAAGAATTTAATGAGAAGCAGAACAATCTATACACTAATCAGTAATACTGTAAAATCAAACAATTTTAAAAGACATAAGAATTATGGTCAGTAAAATGACTACTCCTAATTCCAAAGGAGAAATGATGAAAAAGCTATCCATGATAGAGAGGTGATGGATTTTGAATGCAGGGTAAGATACACATATACACACAGTCATTCACAGAATTTGTGTTGCTTGACTATGCAGATTTGTAATAAGAAATTGTTTTTTTTTTAAATTCCAATACAATGGGGCTTGAGGAAAGGAAAGAGATTTCTATTAATTAAAGACAATAGGTTGCAGAGTTGCTATAAATATGAAAAATATACTTTTAGATGAGGTCATTGTTTTACTTAACTGTTTTTGTTTGTTACAAGATACCTATCACAGAATAATTATAAATCTGAACAAAATACTTCACTTAAATTTTAAAAGTCTTTTTCTTTTTTTTATTTCAATTCTAATACAGAGATTTCTTAACCCCTTATCTCCAAAGCAGTAAACCTCTATTTTACTTAAATATTTGAAAAAGATTTAACAGTTTATACTTTGAGAATGGCTTTACTTTTAATGAAATTCTTGCAGCTCCCCTTTGTGAGAAAATGCTCATTTTAAAACTCATGTACAATTTCTATATTTTTATTGAAGCCTTTATTATGGTTCCATTAAATATCTCTTATGGGAGAGGATTAAGAACCATTTTGTATTATTTTAAAATACAATAAACAGTTTCTTTGTTATATATCTCTTCCTCTGATTCAAGAAGAAATAAAGTAATGATTTAATGGCTTTATTTTCTTGGAAATGGCTATTGACTTTTGTAATGGTAATGAAATTTGAAGATCCCTTTGTATTGGAAAGCTAAGTGGTACTTAGCACCTAGTTTCAAATTAAGCCTCTGTTAAAGAAACAGAAGGTATGAACCCCTATTGTTGACTTACCAGAAGGGGCTGAACAGGGAACCCCTGTTGCTGATGTAACAGGAAGGGGCTGAACAGGGAGGAACTATACCAGGTTTAAGGAAGAGCACAAGATGGACAGTCAGAACTTCTTGGGATGTGCACCTGAAGGCTGGGCTGATGCTCCTGGATTGCAACTTGTGTGGAGAAAATGATTTTAATTTTGAGAATGGGAGAAAGTGATTTTGATTTTCAGAACAGGAGAAAGTGATTTTGATTTTGAGAACAAAGCTGCTGAAGACTTCTGAAGGCCAGCTGGAGCTGCTGAGTAATTCTAAGGGCCAGCCAGAACTGCAGAAGACTGAGAAAGCATAACTGTGGTGCTGGTACTTTGTACAAATGTTGTTGTGGCTTTGTTAATGTTCATGAATGTTCTTGTGGCTTTTTTGAGCCTTGTCTTCCCAGGAACAGAGACTCTGGGGGATTTGGGATGGACTGGTGTAATGGAAATGAAAATTTAAAGATCTTCCCCGCCCCTAGGCCCTTTAATAGGCTTAAGAGACTCTGAGAACCTTCCTGGATTGAAAATATACTCTGCCCCCTAATAGTCTGAATGTGGTCACATGGAGCCTGTGGCAGGAGGTTTGGTTTTCAGGAATGCCTACATATTGATGCTGTGTGATTGGGCAGTAGGTCGAGGGTGGTTACATTCTCTGACCCAGGAGAAGGCTATATAATCCCTGATGTGAGGCTTTGCCTTGGGGCTCACTTTGAGAAATGTTGTGTGACTTGACCAGACAAGACTCTGGGAAGCCGGTGTTGAGGCCCCGGCTTTGAAAACCCAGGTGTTGATGCTTCCCTCTCTGGTACCTGTGCTTTGATATGGATGTAATGGTTGGACAGTTTGGAAGCCTGTCTGCTTGATCTGTTTCTCTGTCTTGTAATTTCTGTCTGTATACTCTGAAGTTTGGGGTGCTGACTTTTATCCCCTGAACTAGGAAAACAATATATGTTTGATTGATTAAAGTAAGCTTGTTAACCCATTTTGAGTTGCTTTCCTTTAGAAAAGCAGATCTAAGAACCTGTGTTGGCAGCCACTCTGGGGATGCTGGGGTACTTGCTGCTACAACTAGACAGTGTGAGGTTCAATATAGAGTAGGAACTACACAGATAGCTGGACAAGGAATTGGGAGCTGCCTTTGAACTCAGTAGTAGTTGGTTAGATTTGGGTAGGAGCCAGGACCATGTGCCTCAAGTAAAGATGAAAGGACTTCTCTGTGGGTACTGAGTAGTGATGAAATTGTGATTTACTTGTAACCAAGTAATGGATTGCCTGTGTATTTTCCACTTCCCCTTAAGAGGGTACTGAGTAGTGACTGATGATTGAATAGTGACTGATGACTGAATACTGACTTGTAACTTAGTGTGCCCCATGGGAGGAGGACTTTGACCTTTTTTACTTTATGATTGAATGATTGAGTTACTAAGTGATTGATTGACTAAATGATTGTAATTTGTTCCAAATTATATGACTACTTTGGTGAAAACTATGTGGCCATGTTAGTTATAATTTGTTAAGTTATGATGTCATTGTGAGTGGTGTATTTTGTTTTGCTGTGATAAGTTGTAACATTGTCAATGCTATACCTTGATTTTCTGTGAATATTTTGCTCTGATTTGTTACTGAATAAACAGAGAGTTTGCTATACTATATAATCAGAACCTTGAAGCCTATTCACAGCAGCAGTCCTCTGGAAAGCTGCTTGTGTGTGGCTTTACAACTGTAAAATTTTAAGTTTGTTCATTTTTAATTTTTTTTTTATAAATTTGGGTCCTTCACCTTATAATGTAGTATAACATTTTTCCCCAAGCAATACTTCAAGCATATATAAGAAAAGCTATATAGGCACTATTATTGAAGAAGCTCCCTTCTCCCATTTATAAATTTTTTACTGGAGTCTCTATTTTGTGGAAGGGCCCAAACTATTAAAACATTCCTGGTTTTTTGACTTAAAATGCATGCTCTTGCCCAAGTTGCCTGCATTTTTTCTTTCCATTCTTCCACTTTTCATCCCCCTTTTATGTTTTCTCTTTCTCTTTAGAGTGTCAGCTCTTTGAGAATAGACTGTTTTTCTGCTTGTATTTGTGTCCCAAGCAATTAACACAATTCCTGACACATTGTATTTGCTCAAATAAATGTTTGTTTTCTGCCTTTTGCAATAGGGAAAAGAAATGTATATATTCTAGGTACAGACCCTTATATGCCAGTTGTTTGAAGATGGACAAATCATTTAACTTATCTCAGTCAGAATTTCCTCGCGTGAAAAATAGTGATGATATTCACACCGCAATAACAATATGATTATTGCGAGGATAAAATAACATAAGGAAAATATTTTGTAAAAGTAAAGGTGCTACTACCATTACTAGAATCACTACTAGTATTACCACCACTACCACACCACCACCACTACCACACCACCACCACTACCACTTGAAAGTAATATTATCCAATTCTACAACCTATGATACACATTTCATTTTTTAATATTCACTAGAAAGGAAAGCAACATAGTACAGAGGAGAAGATATGACATCTGGAATCAGAGGTCATAAGTTTAAATCCTGTTTTTAAACCACTTAAAACCAGTGGGACTATGGATTGGACTGGATAGTCTAAGAGCCCTTCTAGCTCTATACATATAATTTTATGATCCTACTCTCTTAAAAGGACTTATGAGAGTTATTGCATGATGTCTTTTATGTTTAGGAGCTAAGTATGCTATGTGGTATAAATTGCTGGTTTAAATCTATTTTGTTTTCTTGTTTTCCTAGTGACTCTTATCAAATAAGGAATATTTACCTTAGTAGTTCTTGGTTTTACTGAGCATAGGGCAATTATGTTTATTTTCTTTTAACTTCAGATTATCTAGTCTGTTCCATTGGTTATTTTTTTAAAGAATTGCTAACTAATTTCAATGATTTATATTTAATAATAAAATTTGAAATTTGGCAGCACTATTTTGCTTTGTTCCTACTTTTTTCATTATTTCTCTTTAGAGTCTATATATTTTATCATCTAAATAAATACATTTGATATCTTGTTTAACTCAACCTAACTCCATAGTAGGTTCATTAATGTTTTTAAATATAGGAGTATCATAAATTTTTTGGATTTTCATTACCCAACCTTCAATATGAATGCTTTCCAAAGTCTTTATATAAAAAGTATTTTAAAATGTTGACTTTGTTTACCAAATTGATTTACCCCAAAGTTAGGGTACAGTTTTATTTATCTAAGTTTTGCTTCTTGATGTATTGACTGAAACATTTGGGTATTTTGTGCTTATTTATTGGATATTCTCTAAAATTCTTCCTAATTTTTATTATTTGTAGAAATTCTGCTTATTTTCCTGGATTCATTTTGGATCCAGCAATTTTAAAGATGCAATAAATTATTTTGACTACTTTCTTTGCTGATTTTCTAGGGTTTTCTGAGCAAACTGTGATAATGTCAACAAATAGGGATGATTTTGACTCTGTTCACTACTGTCAAAGTTATTTTTCTTTGACAGTTATTTTTGACAGTCAAAGTTATTTGATCACATCACTTAATAAACAATGGTGCTCCATATTAATCAACCCTAGTACAAAATAGAGATTCTGTTTAGCTTCTACAACCCTTCCTGTACACTATAGTTAAACTTATCTCTTTCTATTCTTCACTCTCAGCCCTCCATCTCCCATCTCCATGACTTTGTATCGGTCTTCCACAATCCTTGGGAAAAACTTCTTTGCACATCTTCCTTATAGATTTGTTTTTTTTAGATTTTTTTTTTCTTTAAAGACACAGTTTATGTGCCATAACTTTTGATCCAGGAATACCACTACTAGGTCTATATCCACCAGAGATCATAAAAAGGGGAAAAGGATCCACATGTACAAAAATATTTATGATAGCTTTTTTGTGGTGGCCAAGAATTGGCAATTGAGGAAATGCCCATCAGTTGGGCAATGACTGAACAAGTTGTCTATATGAACATAATGGAATACTATTGTTCTGTAAGAAATGATGAAAAGGTGGATTTCAGAAAAACCTGGACTTACATGAATTGATGATGAGTGAAATGAGCAGAACCAGAACATTACACACAGTAACAGCAACATTGTGTGATGATCAAATATGATAAACTTAGCTCTTCTCAGTAAGGTAAGATAATCTAAGACAATTCCAGGGGACTTGTAATGGAAAGTGCTGACCACATTCAGAGAAAGAACTATGTAGTTTGAATTCAAATTGAAGAAAATTATTTTCACTTTTTTTGTTTTTTTTTTCTTTCTCATGGTTTTTCTCTTTTGTTCTGAGTATTCTTTCACAGCATTAATAATGTTGAAATGTTGAACATGATTTTATATGTGTAACTTCTATATTAGATTGTTTGCTGTCTTAAGGAGATAGGGAGGGAAGGGAAGGAGGTAGGGAGAAAATTTTGGAACTTAAAATCTTACAAAGATAAATGTTGAAAACTATCTTTAGATGTAATTGGAAAAAATACTATTGAGTAAAAAAAAAGAGACAGTTTAAATATCAGCTTCTACTTAAGAGGTTTTTAATCTTTCATTTTGTCATGAAACTTTTAGGCAGTATGGTGCATGTTATAAAATACACTATTTAAAAATTCATGAAATAAAATATATAGAATGAAAAGGAAACCATTTATATTGAAATACAGTAATCAAAATATATTAAAAAAACAAGTTTATGTATATCAGGTTAAGTACACTATTCTACATGGTGCCTTTCTTGATTCTTTAAATTGCTAGGTTCCTCCTTTCCAAACCACTTTGTATATAACCATTTTGTATTTACTTGTATTTAACTTCTTTATATTTATTCTGTATATTCAAATTCATGTATCTATTATTTCTATTTTAAGAATATAAGTACCTTGTGAGTAACAAGTATTTTGTATATTGTATTTGTAATGCCTTGAACCTAGGATAGTTCCTGCCACATTGAAGAAGGTACTTATTAAAGGCTTGCCAATTGATTGATTGATTGTACTTTAATTTTTTCTCTTGTCTCAGTGCTATAGCTAATTTTTTCTAGTACTCTGTCAAGTGATAGGAGAGAGAGGTGGGATAATTTCTTCTTAAAGTATATCTTGCAAATAATATTATTGCTTGTTATTAGATATTTTTGATTATGTTAATGAAAAAACTTTTCATGCCTCTGCATTTAAGGACTTCTAACATGAACCAGTACTGCCTTTTGTTAAAGGATTTTTTTTTGATTCTATTAATATAAGTAAAGGCAACATTGTAGGAAGGATGGAGAATCAGCTTTCTGGTCACAAATACTTAGTGGGATGTATGATCCTAGCAAAATCATTTAAACTCTCATTGGCTCAGATTACTCTCTAAGAAAGACTATCTAAGTTGCATAGAAAATATCAGTCTATATTGGTGGAGGGAGTTTCCTACCTGGGAGTTTCCTATACATATGTATTAAAAAATCACACATGTATGTGTATGTGTATGTATATGTATATATGTGTGTGTTTGTGTGTATGCATGTTTACATATATTATGTAGGGCAGTTGGGTGATGCAGTGGATATAGTGCCAGGCCTGAAGTCAAGAAGACTTGAGTTCAAATCCAGCATGACACTTACTAGCTGTGTGACCCTGTTCAAATCCCTTAACCCTGCTTGCCTATTCCCTTCTCTGTAAAATGAGCTGGAGAAGGAAATGCAAAGCAATATAGTATCTTTGGAAGAAAAGCCCTAATGGGACATGATAAGTCAGACACAATTGAAATGATTTAACAACAAATCACATGTTATATATGGTATTTGATATATATGTTTATATAATGTAACATATACACATACTCATGTGTCTTTTGTTATTTATATAATTAGTTATAGTAATTTTTCTAGTACAATAAACTATTATTTCTAACACAAATGCAGTTTAGTGACGGTGAGTATTTTTTAATATATTACTATAATATTTTTGTTACGATTTCATTTAAAATCTTATTCATTACTGATATTGGTCTTATTCTGCTTGATCTTTCCTTGGTTTAGGTATTGTCTAATATTTGTCTAATCAAAGGAATTTTAAAAATTATAATATTTTGTAGCAATATAGTAATTATGCTTTAAAAGTTTTATACAAATAGCTTATAAGTATATCTGTATCATCTATCTTCCTGGCTTTATCAGTTCCTTTTGATAATTCATGTCTTGTTATATTTCTCTTGTTGATATTGGGGTACATAAGTTTTCTTTGTCTTTTTTGTTAATTTGATGTTTACCATTTTTTCAAGCTATCTAGAATTCATCTTTTCCTCAATCTTCAGTTTGGCTGGCATATAATTACATAGGGTTGGTTCTGATATTTCTCTGTATATTTCTTACTGTTCATTGTAATTTTTTTAAATTTGATCATTTGATTTTTCTTACTCTTAAACAATGAAGTGGGCTAATTATAGATTTTGTTAATTTTGTGAAAACAATTTTATGTTTTATCATTTTCAAAGTCTTTTTGAAATTTTAATGACATTAATATAATAGTTTATTGGTTTTTAAAATTTTCTTCTATTTTGATAATATCTTTAAAAAGTTTTAGACAATATATTTTTCCTTGTAGTATTGCTTTAACTATATTTACAAAATATTAATTTTATCATTATCTTTATCATAATTATTCTTTTTTTTTAGGATTTGTTCTTTGATTCACTCATTAAGAAAGCATTATTTAGGCTTCTATTTAATTGTATATCACTTAGATTTACTATGTTAATTATATATATGTATATATGTATGTATATATGTATATATTGTATTGGGATCTGAAAATTATAAGTTATATTCTTCTACCTTCTAAAATTTAGTTATTATTTTTATGCCCTAGCAGATTATCAATTTTTGCAAAGGTACTAGAAATTAAATGGTATTTTTGTAAAAGTGATCTGTGTGTTTTAGGATGAATAATTTGGCAACATTGTGAAAGATGGATTAGAAAGAAGGGAGTTCTAAGTCAGTGGAAGCAGTTACATGCTGGTTACAAATTCTCACTTCAAAGTTTACTTATTTCAAGATATTCAGTCATACAACTATTATACTTAATTTAGTAACAGACCAGAACTTCAATTGATCATTAACTGATGATGTCTATTAGGTATTCTCAGATAAGTCCAAATAAAAGTTCAGAGAGCATCTGAAATGAGAACCCCAATTATAACTGATTCTGCAAAAACAACTGGACACTAGAGTAAATTAATGGCTATTCATCTGCTAAGTATAAATAGGACATGCCATTGGGGAGACTGAAAACGTGTGTTAGGTATGAGGGATACAAGGCTGGTTAATTAAAACTAACATTGCAGTTGATATTTTTGTGATGCACTTGGGAGGCAGCAGTTAAAGAGATTAAATTTGTTGGTGTTAAGAATCTAATTAAAGGGGAAAGTGCAGTCTTTCAGAGCAATTTAAATGAGGTATCTCTAGTGCAGTCTAAATGGTAATGTGGCTTAAGTAGGAATTTGTAAAGTGCATGAAATCCATAAAGAATAGTAGGAAAAAAACCCCCTACACACATTAAAGATTGCCCTTCATGTTGATGGTCATAAAGGTACTATTAAAAATCAAATTGTCTAACTATAGCAGGTTTTAAATTGATTTTGCTGGGGTTATAGTCCCTTTTGTATGATTCAGTGATATAAGAAACAAAGCATCATACAAAAGTTTTATAATGTCATGTATAATAGATCTTATTAACCTGAGGGTGAGAAGACTAAAAAAACATGTGTAGCAATGAGTAAGTAAATTAGATTAGCTAGGTGGGCAGAAAAGAATGGGCAATAAAAAAGAAAATAGAAAAATAATAGGAGTTTTAATAGTGGAGAAAAGAGAGAAAAGAAAGTAAGTGATCAGTATAACAATGAATCATACCATCTCTGGTAATACTAATGCTGCTGCTGCTGCTGCTACATCTGTTACTATTACTACTGTTGCTACTACCACTACTGTTACTACTATTACTACTACTACTTCTCACTTATGTAGCTCTCCAAAATTTACAAAATATTCCTCTCATAACAATTCTATGAATTAGGGAATGCAATAATTATTATCACAATTTTAAAGATATAGGACCCCAATTTTGGAGAATTTGATTGACTTTCTCATTCAACATCAGACAGCTAGTAAATGTGAGAATTTGGACTCAAACTAAAGTTTCCTACAAGTCCTGGTGTCATTCCACTATAGCACAGTGGCTTATTGGATTGTCAATGAAAATCAAGATAGTAAAATTAAAATAATAACTGTCTTGGGGTTGACACAGAAGGCAACAAAACACCAGAAAATACTACATATCAAATGCAGTAAAGCATTTACATATGCAAAGTAATAGAGGATGATAATTCACCTGCAGAATATAGTTACTAACAAAACTAATAATCCTTTTAAAATATACCATTTGTATTGATTCATGTCAATTTAACCTCCAAGAAGGGACTGAGCAAGTGAGGCATCAACATGATTGCTGGTAAGGTTTTGGAAACAAAAACTCTAGGAGTTAGTTAATGTTTCAGTATTTGTTATGACTGATTAAGATCAACTCTTCACGTCTTTTATTCTGGGCATTCTAATGGGATATGTGAGGTCAGACTGCCTTCTGCCTAAAACTACATGGTGCCCTTTCTTAACATTGTAACTCCCCCTTTTCTCTGCCCATCAAAAAAAGTTCCATTAAGCTTTTATTAAATTGAATGAAAATAAGTACAATCTATCAGTTCTTTCCTAGCCTCATATTCTGCTCCAACTCTCTTTTCAGAAATGGAATTTAGGTTTCTATTGTATTCTAACTCTAATCTGCTAATCTATGCTTACTCTTTCAGAGTTACCAGGATCTGCCTTTGGCACAATCTTAAACCCAGTAATGTTTTACTGCTTCATTTCCTTGATCCAAACCTCTTGGTGACCCAGTACCCTCCACTTTGACAGAACATCAATTTCTCTGCTATCTTAATGCCCTATCACCTTGCCATGATAATTTAGCTATATTTGTCCTATTTTCTGTACTTGATAACAATGATTTTAGTAATAATGGCTATTAATATTATTATTATTATTATTATTATTATATAGTGCTTTAGAGTTACAAAGCATTTTATATCTAGTATTTAACTTAATCTACAAACAAATTCTAGGGGATAGGTAATCCTTACAGATAAAGAAACCAATGCTCAGCAAAATTGAGCTATTTACCCATGTCACACAATAATTTAGGAAGGAATTAGGACTCAAATCCTGGTTTTTGGAATTAAAATCTAGTACTTTGCCCTAATAAATAGATATTCCTGTTGGAATAGCAAACTTGTTTAATAATCAAATTAATTTAGTCACTTATATTTACATTTTATGTTAAGGTTTTATGAAGCTACATATATATTTTTCTCCACCCTCACCATTTGGTCCTTCAGAATACCTCTGTGAGGTGTCCCCACAGGTCATCCAATTTAACACCTCCATTTTATTTGTAAGGAAATGGTAGCCCAGAAAGTTTAAGTGCCTAGGTTATAAACTGAGGTCTTTGACTGGAAAAGTGGTTTTCCTTTCATCATATCACAATGATTCTTGTCAATATCTATTCATCTTTAACTTTGACAGTGATGACTCATTGTTATTTTGAGTTTTGCACTTACATACTAAAGCAGATTAAGATGTTCATAGAACCTACTTGATATATTCTCTTAATACATTCTCTTTGTCACTGCTTAAATTTTTCCCTCAATAGAAGCTATTACAAGGAAAGTAACTCATTGGGAAGAGTAGTACAATGGAGAGGGTACTTGAATCAGAAGGTATGGGTTTAAATTCTGACTCTGTTTCCTGTGTGATGTTGGGTAAATCAATATGACTTTCTGGGTCTAGTGTCATCATCTATAAAATAAGGGGTTTGGACTAGTCAAAATCTGTGATCCTATGATTTGTCAAAACACTTTTTATTTGGGCATCCCTTCAATTTCATGAAAATACATAAAGTCATCACTCATGTGGATGATCCTGTAGAGATATACAGGGGGACTAAAAACACAAACAGAGCACAAGAACATTAACCTATAAAAATTAAAGAGCAACAAACACTGTACACTATTTATATATTAATGAGGAAACGTATTCAGCTTTTAGTGCAGTAATGCAATTGGAATAACCCTGTCCATTATACAAGTACTATATCCACATTGATTTTCAAGTCTGGTTAAATTGAATATTTCTCGTACTTTTGAAGTTTTGTATTTTGTATAGAGAGAAAGAAAAGTATTAAGTTAGACGATTAGATGCAAAATTTGTGAGTATTTCTACTAATGATCTTATGATAATAGTTAGAGTTGCCTGGTGCTCCACTCTCTCCTTGGGAATATGTATGTTTGAAAACTAGCTTAAATCTTCAGTATATGAGTGATATTCACCTTTCATATAATTTATTTATTTTTAATTAATGTGACAACAATGTAGTATAATATTCTAATGCTTTTGAAATCGAGTGCTCTTACATGAGGGTTTGCTCTTGAGCTTCTATAAAACTGTCTTTTCACGGTTTTTCTTTACTAAAATTTTGAAAATATTTAATTCTTTATCTTAACCATTTCCAAAACAGAGTTCATATAGTGGATTATTTATTTCAAATAAGAAGGAAGATCTTTCTCTGATCAGACTATTACTATTATCTGTGCTATCAAATTTCTCTTTCCCCTAGAGTCCATTCTAAACCAAACTACTTTTTTCTACTAATCAAGTACTGAATCTAGTTCAGAGACCTTTTTAGTAAACAAAAATCATTTAAAAAATTAATTGCTTAGTTTCAACTATTGAGCTGCTGTGTTCTTACATAAACTGAAAGACTGGCTGTAGTTACATAATGTGAAAGGTTGTTCAGGAAATGTTTTTCTACATATTTTCTATATATTTTTATTTATTTCATTAAATATTTCCCAATTACATGTAAAAAAATTATATCCATTTCATAACATTTTGATTTCCAAATTCTCATACTCCCTCACATCCAACCCTGCCTCCTTGAGAATGCAAGAACTTTATATCAATTATACCTGGGAAGTCATGCAAAACATATTTCTGTATGAGACCAATTGTAAAAGAAAATATAAACATGCAAGGTCCTTTGTCTTGGATCATCTTGATTAGCTTATATAAGTCTTTCACAGTTGATTTTCCTTAGAATATTGCTGCTCCTGTTTATACTATTCTTTTTTTCTCTCTTCACTTTACATGAGTTCATATAAATTTCCCCAGGTTTTTCTGAAACCATCCTGCTTGTCATTTTTTATAGCCCAATATTATTCTGTCATAATTACATACCAAAACTTATCCCCTGGTATATAACAAAACCAGTCATTCTCCAACTGATGGGTACACCCTTGATTCCCAATAGAGTGTCACAAAAAAGCTGGCCATAAATATTTTCATACAAAAAATTTTCTTTTCCCTTTTCTTTAATCTTTTTGTTATATAGAACTAGTAGTGTTATTTCTGGGTCAAAGGGTCTGCATAGTTTTATAGTCCTTTGGGCATAGTTCCAAACTGTTCTCTAGAATGGTTGGATTAGTTTACAATTCCACCGATAGTACATTAGTGTCCCTATTTTTACACATACCCACTGGAATTTGTAATTTTCCTTTTCTGTCATGATAAATCAATCGGATAGGTGTGAGGTGGTATTTAAGAGCTGTTTAAATGTTCATTTCTCTAATCAGTAATGTTTTAGAGCATTTTTATGTGATTGTTGATAGCTTTCTTTTGAAAACTACCTGTTCATATCCTTTGACCATTTATCAATTGGGGAATGGCTCTTATTTTTATAAATTTGGTTCAGTCACTTATATTTGAGAAATGAGGCCTTTATCAAGGAAATTTGCTATGATATATATTTGTACACACATATACACATGCATACAGTCCAGGTTTCTTGTTTCCTTCTAATTTGGCTGCATTAGTCTAGTTTGTGCAAAAGTTTTTTCATTTCATGTAGTTAAAATTATTAATTTGTTTTGATGATTACCACTTTCTAATAGAATTGAAATCTGGTAGAGCAAGGATGCCTTTCTTTCTTTTATTTATTTGCTTTTTGGAGGGCAGTTGAGGTTAAGTGACTTGCCCAAGGTCACACAGCTAGTTTTGTGTGTGTGTGTGTGTGTGTGTGTGTGTGTGTGTGTGTGTTTTAAGTGTCCAAGGCCAGATTTGAACTCAGGTCCTCCTGAATCCAGGGCTAGTGCTCTATTCACTGCACCACCTACCCACTCCAACCTTCTTTTTTAAATTGATTCCCCTGCAATTCTTGACTTTTTTCTTCATGCAGGTAGATTTTGCCATTATTTTTTTTAGCTATAAAAATAATTCTTTTGTACTTCAAATGGTATCGCATTGAATAAGCAAATTAACTTTGGTAGAACTGTTATTTTTATTACATTGGCATGGTCTACCCTTCAGTAATGAACATTTCTCTAATTGTTTACATCTGTTTTTGTGTGAAAATGTTTTGTAATTGTGTTCATATGTTTCCTTGGTTTGTCATGGCAGGTAGACTAACAAATATATTATATTATCTACTGTTTTGTTAAATAAAATTTTTCTATCTCTTTCTGCTTGGTTTTGTTGGTAGCATGTAGAAATGCCAATTATTTTTTTCTGTGGAAAAGTTTTCTATGCAACTTTGTTGAAGTTGTTAATTATTTCAACTAGTTCTTTATTTGATTCTCTAAAGTTCTTTAAGTATAACATTATATCATTTACAAATAGTGATAGTTTTGTTTCCCAACTGCCTCTTTTTATTCCTTTAATTTGTGGGTTTTTTATTTCTATAGTTAGCAAATCTAGTGCAGTATTTAATAATAGCAATGATAACAGACATTCTTGCTCCACTCTGGATCTTACTGGGGAGGTTTGGAATTTATCCCTGTTACAGAAAATGCTTCCTCTTGGTTTTGGAGAGTTATTACTTTTAATTTTAAGAAATGCTACCTTTATGTGCTTCCTTATGTTTTTAATAGGAATGGGGCATTATATTTTGTTAAAGATTTATTCATTTATTGATATTTTCACATAATTTTATTGTATTTGTTATTGATATGGTCAATAACATTGATAATTTTTCCTAATACTGACCCAGCCCTACAATAAATACCTTAAATAAAAATCCTACAATAAATCCCACCTGGCTAGAGCATATGATTTTTAGGTTAGATTACTGGGATCTCCTTGCTTTATTTAACCAAATATTTTAAGTATTTTATTTAACACTTTTCCATCGATATTCATTAGGGAAATTGGTCTATAGTTTTGTTTCTCCAGTTTTAGCTCTCTGGTTTAGGCATTAAAAACATATTTGCGTCATAAAATGAATTTGGTAGGACTCTTTCTTTACCTATTTTTTTTTCAAATGGTTTATATTTTATTGGGATTAATTGTTCCTTAAATGTTTGGTAGAAATCCCTTGTAAATCTCTCTGTTACTGGGGTTTTTTCTTAGCCTTCTTTGAAGGCTCGTTCAATTTCTTTTTCTAAGATAAGGTTACATGTTCTATTTCCTTTTTTTCTTTTTTCTTTTGGTTTTTGGGTTGTGTTGAAACTCAGAGCTTGTGAATCCCACTTGTGGGATGGACTTTTTGCTGGTGCCATGGATTGAAAGACAAGGCCCAAGCAGAGAGAAAGCCAGAGCAGAGAGAGGCAGAAGAACTTTTAGAAGCAGTACCATGGAGGGAGAGAGAGAGAGAGAGAGAGAGAGAGAGAGAGAGAGAGAGAGAGAGAGGATTGCTGAGGGCCAGTTCGAGCTCTCCAGGACTTTTGAGAGCTGCCACCCAGAGCTGCCAAGGATTGAGGAGATATGGCTGTGATGCCCATATTTTGTCTCTCTGTGTTGATGTTGTTTTGCCAGATTTGTCTGCTGGTGAAGGACAGTGCTGTCATTGTGGAAGTCCTGGAACCTTGCTGTTGGTTCAGAAGCCCTGAAGAAGGATTTTCTTTTTGTATGTTTACAGAAATCCTGGAAGAGGGTCTTGTTGATGTTTTCAGGGGTCCTGAGACTGTTCTGCAGGAAGAGAGTGAATTGATGAGGACACTGGCAAGGTGTATCATGGCTTTGTTAAGCTTTGTCTCCCAAGGAACAGATATTGCTGAGAACTTGCCTTGGGTCAAGATGAAGGAAAGACCTCTCTTTGGGTACTAAATGCTGTGATGATATCTTAACCTTACAGTAGCTCAGGGGTAGATGGTCTTTGTGCTCTTTTTGAGTTCTTCTTTTGAGAAGGTACTTGGCATTAAATGATGATAATTGTAATTCAGTTGTGATCCAGGGGTGGGAAAGGACGTTTTTGTGCTCTGTAGTTGACTGAATGAATACACTTTGTTTATGATTGGAAACTAATCTCTATTTGAGAAGAGAGACTTTGTGATTGACTAAATGAATGTACTGCCCAGGGGTTGAGTAGTACTTGAAAATTATAGAATCACCCTTGGTGAATGCTGTATTTGATTTTCTCTGTTCTGTGAATGTTTTGCCTTAATTTGTCACTGAATAAAATGCAGAGTTACTATGCTGTTATTCTGAACCTTGGAATTTGCCTTTGCTTGGCAGTACAAAGTCCCCCAATCATATTGTTTGAGTACTTACTTTTTGTTTTTACTACTTATTAAGTACTATTTACTAATATTGTTTTACTATTCATTTAATTTTTGCTTTAAGAAGTTAGACACTATGACACTTAGTGCATATATGATTAGTACTGATTTTCTTCATTGTCTGTGGTGCTTTTTAGCAATATCTAATTTTTCAATTTCTCCAATTTATATTTTTGCAAATCTTCATTAATTTCACTTAGATTGTGAATTTTTCTGGTATATAACTCGCAAAGTAATCCTCTTTAATTTCATCCACATTTGGTGATGAATTCATATTTTTCATTTTTGATGCTGAAAATTTGATATTTTTCTTCCTTTCTGAAAAATAAAATTAACTGATGGTTTATTTTGTTGATTTCTCTCACTAAAACCATCTCCTAGTTTTATTTATTAGTTTATTTTAAAACTTTTATTTTATTAATTTTTATTAATTTCCCTTTTGATTTTTTAGGATTTCCCTTTTAGTGTTTGAGAAGTTTATCTTTTTCTTTTTTCTAGGTCTTTTTATTTGTATGCCCAACTCATCAATCTACCATTTCTGTCTTTTATTGATGTATTCATTTAGAGATATAAAATTTTCCCTGAAGTACTGCTTTGGCTGCATCTCAAAAATTTTGGAATATGCTATAATTTTTGTAATTCCCTTTAATATAATTAATGATTGTTTCTGTGATTCATTAATTATTGGATTAATCATTCTTTGAACTAATTTTTAATCTATGCTTCCATGGCTCTTTATTCAATAAAAATTGTATTGTGTTATGGTCTAGAGGGGGTGCATTTAATATTTATTCATTTTTATATTTGATTTTGAGGTCCCTCCAATACATGATAAATTTTTATGAAGGTGTCATGCACAGCTAAGAAAAATTTATATTGTTTTCTTTCACTATTCAGTTTTCTCTAGAGGTTTATCATTTTAAGCTTTTTAAAGATTCTATTCATCACCTTAACTTCTTTTTTTTTTTCTGCAAGCATTTATTAACAGTACTAAGGTTATGTTGATAATACCAACTTCTACTCCGCCATCTTGGTTCTGCCCCTCCAGACAAATTCTGCAAACAATTCTTTATAGAAATGATTAATTATGATTATATATACTTTTCCTAATAGTAATGATGAAATAACCCATAAAATGCAGTACATAAAATAAAATTGGTAATGTGCAAAACATTTTTTCCTGCTTGTAATTTCCTGGAATTCTATGACTTTTATGCTAATATTTAAATAAACAAGCTACTGACTTCAGAAAATATTCACTTTTCATAACACATGGATTCTATAATATCATAAATATCATATTGCACATGAAATTTTAAAAACTAAAACATTTTAAACATGAATCTTACCTTCCACTGGGTCAGATGGCTGTATCAGGGCATTGCACTATAGATAATATTGCTGTAAACTCTTCTTTCTTGGTCTTCATAAAATGCTTCCTACTTGGATAATGTCATATTGGATTCATTGTTCAATGGACTGGGACACTTTGAGAGTTATGTTTTTTTGAGTTGTGAAAATACTTACTAAGTGAATTTTCTTTTAACTTTGAAAATCCTGATATGAGTTTGAAAATTATTATAATATCTTATAATCAAAACCACAAAAAATATTCTGCCCAATTTTTCTGTTGAAATGATGATTCACTCCTGAGCTAAAATTATATCTGAGAACATGTTTAATCTAAGATTTCAATTAAAAGTCTTAGAAATTAGAAATCATTTAGAATTGATGTAAACTCTTTGAAAGACTGCATATATATATATATATATATATATATATATATATATATATATACACACAGATAACCTATAAACAGATATGTATGTAGTTTAATTTAGAGGGTGTGTGTTAATTATTACCAGATTTGATCTGTGTACAGAATTAGAGATTGCACCAGAAGTTTGTCCTATCTAGGAAAACCTGAGAAGGGCTATTTGAAATTATCCTGAGTCTTTTGGGGGTACTTTGTACTTTTTGCTGACTCTTTTCCAGAGGATCAGAGTCACCAAGATGCCTTCCAAATGCTATGTGCCAGGTTCTCTGTTAAGTACTAAGGATAAATTTGATAAAAATAAACACAATTCTTGCCCCCAAGAAGTTTATAGTCTAATGAGAAAGACGACAGGAGACAGGAAAGTTAGAGATGGAGTGGGAATGGGTGAAGACACCAGAGAGTGTCTTGTTTTGTGGAGTTAAAACCAAACAGAGAAGTAGGTACAAAATGGGATGAGTTCATATTACCGGGTGGTCTGATATCTTGTTGCCTGACCTCAGATACACCAATTCTATACCTTGCATGGTTTTCACTTCTACTTTTCCTTATTCCATTCCCTAACTAGAATGTAACATCTCTCTTCAAATTCCCATACATATATCTTTTAGAAGCCACATTAAATCCTCCCTTTTCTTAGAAATTTTCTCTTAATGTAAAACAGTAGCATACTATTCTTTCATGTGTTATTTTGTAATATAGTTAATTTTATTCCATATCCCTTTCATTACATTGTAAACTCCAGGAGGGCAGGGAGCAATCCTTTTTTGTCCTTTAAAAATATTCATCTAAGCTTTTTTATTAAAACTTTTTCATTCATTTAAAAATCTTTTTAACTTTGGCACCTAGAACATAATATTATCTAGCCCATAATAGGTACTTAATAAATGCCTATTTATTGGCTCTGTGATCCAGAATATAGATAAAGAACAAAGTTTTGTTGTATTGAATCTTGACATGAATGAGAAGAAAGGTGAAAATTCTGTGTACTAATGAGCTTTATATCTACTGAACCTTTAGGACCATTCTGCATTGCTGTATTTTGGTACCATCTCATCTTTCTAGATAAATGACTTGATGGAGCAAAAAATATAGATACTAGGAATCCTCATTTCCATCTCTTACTATGGTTCACTCATTCACTCTGTGTCCTTGAATGAGTGACTTTGGACCAACTTTCCAGGGCCATTTCAGTGTGATTCATTTAAGGTTTTATGTGTAGAAAACATTGACTGCAGTTGCATTTCATAAGAGTAGTGTCACAACCCCAGAATGTCAAGCACAAGTCAATTACACTTGAATTTCCATATAACTGTTGTCTGAATGCATTTCAACTAAATACTGAATGAGGGAGGATACCTTTTGAAAATGTGGCACTTAGCCTTTTGTTCTCCTTTCCCTAACATGGAAAAGGTACTTAGAAATTCTCAGATGAAAGGCCCTAGAGAAGTGTAAAGAATTATAAGCAGTCCTATATTTAGAAAGCTGTTGAAGTTGAATTATAAATATATGTGACAGGCAGGATGGTTCATCTGAATTTCTGGGTCTTTCTTTCACTCCTGTCTTTCTGCCTCCCTCCACAATCATGATGCTAGTTGCTCTACTACCAAGCTAAAAATTATAGGGGAGGCAGATGAATAGGCAGGGGGAATCTTGTGATGATAGGAAAAGCACTCTCATATTTTTGAGAATTTGGGGGAATAGACCATAAATCAGAAAGTATGGGAGGTTCTTCTTTCACAGAAACTTCTCCAACAAAGTGTACTCATCAGTTTGTCTTAGATTGCTGCCTATATTTTGGAATAGACACATTTCTTCAAGTATATATAAGTATATATAGAAAGTATATGTAAATATTTATAATATAATTATATAATATATAAACATAGCAACTACATATGAAATATTCACAATTGCCATAGCTACAATAGGTACAAATAATAGCCCTTTAAGAATAGTTTTATTGAATTTTTTGTTTCTTACAGTAGTCACTTCCCAGTACAAACCCCACCCTCCTCCTCCATTAAACCATTCCTCATATGAAAGAAAAACAAGCAAACAAAATAGTCCAACAAAGCAAGGAAGATTATAAAACATCCTATAATTGTTTTTTTTTTTTTTATTCTTCTCCAAAGAGGAAAGGAAAGTGTTCCATCAACTGGTCTCTTGTACCAAAATTTGTTATTGAATTTAATCTGAGTCTGGCTGCTCTTAAGTATCACTTTTATTGACATTATTATAGTTGTGCCTATTATTCCTCTGGTTTTGTTTCCCAGACTCTGCTTGAGGTTATATATGCTTCTCCATGTTTTTCTGAGTTTCTCCTATTCATACCTTCTCAAAGCACATTAACATTCCATTATATTCATATAGCTTAATTTGTTCAGTTATTCTCAGTGAATGAGCACTATTTTGTTTCTACATTTTTGCTACAATCAATAAGTACTGCTATAAATGTTTGTGTGGATATGTAATGTGTATATATACATACATGCAAAATACAGTTGCATATACATATATGAATGTAGGTATACATGATGAAAAATATTATGGGCAGTTTAGTGGGTCTTATTTAAATAATTCCATTACCCACCCCACCCCCCAGAAGAAATGGGTCATTTCAGGTTCATGTGTCTGTCTCCCCACAGCCCTAGTAACATAAACAATTTCCATCTTTTATCACTTTGGTGATCTTTTTTCAAGATGAATGGAATCTCAGAGTTATCTCTTTGCTTTCCTCTATTGTTAGTCATTTTAAGTGCCTGTCATTGTTGTGGTTGGTGGTAGAAGTGGTTGTAGTGTTTTGTACAGTTGTTGATCATTTGCAATCATTTGAAAATCTTGCTATTAGGAAGATTTAGGGTTGAGTTTTCCTTCTTATATACTGATTGTGTGACTCTGGGAAAATCACTTAGTCTCTCAGTGCTAGAGTGGTACATAGGGAAAGAGGGCAATTTTGTTCTTTGTCCATACATACAATCATTTATGTTTGACTCTTGGATTTTGTATATTTGTGTCCATTCTCTAATTATCTTGAATATCACATTGTTCTCAGAGAAATTTGATGCAAAGTTGTTTTTTTTTTTTTACCCCACTCAAAAATATCCCCCAAATTTCTAAATGTGTTATGTTGGTTTTCTTTATGCAAAGGTTTATTAGTTTTCCAATATTGAGTAATCTTCTTTATAGATTAGGGCTTCTTAACCTGTGGTCCATAAACTTAAAAAAAATATTTTGGTAACTGTATATAAACAACTGATTTCCTTTGGAGTGCCATGCATTTTATTTTATGCATTTAAAAATACTATTCACAGAAATGGTCCATAGCCTTCACCAAGCTGCCAAAGGGATCCATGACATATAGAAAGGACTCTGGTTATTTTTTATTGTTATGATTTGTTTTGTGGAGGCATTTGAGGTAAAGTGAATTGCCCAGGGTCACATAGCTATTTAGTGTCTGAGGGTTAATTTGAATTCAGTTCTCTTGACTTCAGGGCTATTGCTCTATCCATTGCACCATTTAACTGCCCCAGGACACCTGTTCTAAATACTCTCTGATACCTGGAGTTTTGTGGCATTGCTATCTAATGGTTCTCTTCTTACCTGACTAACCAATCCTTCTTATTCCCTTTAATAAGTTCCAAATCCATCCCCTGACCCCCTGAATGGATATATTTTAAGGCTCTGTTCTTGACTATCTTTTATCTATAATAAACTTGACCATCTTGCCAACTACCATTCAATTCAGCTATACTTTGAAGATGAGTACCAAGTTAACACATCCAGTTTGCAGTGCTTTCCTGAGCTCTGATACCACTTCTCAACTGTTTGATATCTCCAGGAAAGTTGTATGTGCATGTTACATATACTTAGACTTTTCAATTGGAAAGTGATTCTTTTTTCATCTTCTAAGTTCCTTATTCTTCTTGGAAATGACTTGGAATTTAGTTGGATATGGAAGAGGAAAGAAAATGATAAATTAATGATGACTCCTATACTGCAAAAATGAGTAAATGGAAAAATGGTGTTGTCCTTAATAGACATAGGGAAATTAATGGAAGGGATAAATTTAGGAGAAAAGATGATGGATTTCTTTCTGGGGTCATTATTGATAGATTGGACATTTATTTTTATGGTGCATAAACTTATCACATTAGTTTTCAGAGTATTTACAATGATGCACAAGAATCTTTTCAGTTGTAGAATGTGAGCACCTTGAAGATAGGGACTATACTTTTATTTAGTTTTAGTATTCCCAAGGCCTACCACAATGCCTGGCACATATTAAACACTTAATAAATGCTTGTTATATTGTATTTCCTAAAAGAAAAAAAAAACCTCTTTAAAAAATAAAAAGTAGGGGTGGCTAGGTGGTGCAGTGAGTAAGAGTGCTGGCCTCAGAGTTGGGATGACCGGAGATCGGATCTAGCCTCAGAAACTGAGCACCCACCCACAAATAATGACTGGCCGTGTAACCTTGAGCATGTTACTTAACCCCAATTTCTTTAAAAAAATAAAAAAGTAAATTGAAACAGAACCAAATAGAGTATGCATTTTGTGACACAATCAAGATCTCTGCAGGATTTGTAATATTCCAAATGCTCTACATTTGTATTGTCATATACATGTCCAGATGAAGGCCTTGAAGTAATTTGGCAGAAGAATGTCCAAATTTAGTTAAGGAAACCTGTTTGCTCTCATACTGGTTGGCCTTATGGTTTTCATTTAAATATAATTAATGTAGTATTCAGGATTAAAATACAAGAAAAATTAGAGGACTGTGACTCCCTATACTACTATAAAATAAGACCTAAGTATAACAAAAAGAACTACTGCCATGCATGTATAATCTGTGTGTCTTGATGTTCTTCTGAAATAACTGTGTAATAAATCCATAAGGTAAAGCCATTTTAGAGGAATACTATATAGTATCATTAAGTTATTGAATTCTCTTCTAGAAAACATGGAGGTAAAATTCAAGTATCCTGGGCAAAATTTATATCACATAAAACAAAGATGTACAATTTCTTAGATATAAATGCAGAATGCACATTATCCATAGTTGGTCCAATTATAAAATTAATCCTTGAAAGCCAAAATGAAATAATCTTACTAAATTATAAATTGTCTCAATATGTTAATGATAGCTAAGTTGGAATATGTAATATCTTTACATCAATTCCAGAAATAGCCTTCAATATAATTTTTAACAGTGTGAAAGTCTAACTTATTATTAACTACTTTCGAAAGATTACTTGTCTTTTAAAATCTTATGAAGAGTTCTTATATTTGAAAAGAAACTATAAAGAGTTAAAATGTTCCTAAAGGAAATGGTCAGTAGTTACACGAAAATTATCAGTTATTTTAAAAATATTATCCTCTTAATTTAATGAGCTAGGTTCTCAGTTTCATTTTTCAAATCTTAGCATTGCTGGCCATAGGATTAAGGTGCCATTTAAAAATAGATAGGTAAAGCAAATGGATTCTGGAGTACCTCAAACTCTAAATACTTTTCAATCTGCCCAACAGCATTTATGATCCATACTAAAATGATGAAATTAAGTAGTCAAGCTTCTTTGAAAAAAGGTTACAAAATAATTGCAACTAAATTTTTAGTATTTCAATTTGTTTTTTTTTTAATGTTGCTGATTTTATTGACTATTTTTTTCCAAGATTTTCCATATGGAAATGAATGCCTTTTAGATTGGTAACAAATTCTTACGCAAGGTAAATATACCATACAAATCTTGAATTCCCCAAAGATTCTTCACACTGCACCATTAGTATCGTGCCCAGCAAAGGGGTAAGGATGTCATTCATCTTAGGCAATTTAATTTAGAATACAACTCACCCTTAAGCAAGGAGGTATTTCTCTCACTAGCACATTGTATATATTATTGATGAAAAATATAGCAAATCTAGTGCTACAATGGAAAACTATTCATTTAAAGATGATGATGATGATGATGATGATGATGATGATGATGATGATGATGATGATGATGATGATGATGATGATGATGATGATGATAATGGGTAGTTCATTTAATATAACCTTTTACAGGTTCCAAAATGCTATCAAGTGCCTCTTTTGTGAAACATCCTGTGCTATATGCTGGGGAAGATATAAAGATATATACAAGAACCCAGGCCTTATCCTTAAAAAAGTTCAAAATTGCATTCCTTTGCAGAGATGGGTTTGCCAAATTAGTATGAAATCTTGAATATATTGTACAGTTATTTTTCATGTACTGATTTATTTTTGTTATTTTTCTACTTTTCTAAAAACAAATGTCTATTGTAATAAGGGATGGCTCTGTGGGAATAGGGAGGGGAAAGAACTGTGTGTGTGTGTATGTAATATATATCACATTTATTTATAATTTTCATTTCCATTTAGAAACAGAAATATCTTTTGGAATAACATCTACTATGTTCGCATTTTCCCTTATATGTTAGGCTCATTACATGAAATATTGAACTCTCTTAGGAAATTGTTAATACAGGTGCATCAAAATTAAGCAAGAAATATCATTTCAGTGGGACACCTGGTCAACTAAAATTGGATTGCTTACAATAAGCATTTAAAAAAGAATCACTGTGAAGATAATTAAAACTTATGAGCCAACAAACATTGAAGATGATGAAGAGGTAGAAAATTCTATAAAGAGACCAGTATGAGCCTTCAAAGAAATGGGCTAATTTTAGAATTGAAAAGGAACTCAATACTCATGTATTAATTATCTTAATTAGTATGTTTGCTAATTCTCTCAGATTTTTTTTCTAAGTAAGTCACCATATCTTCAGCAAATAGGGATGAGTTTTTCTCCTTTTTATCTATCTTTAGTAATTTATTTTTCTTACCTTCTTGCCATTGCTACCATTTTCAGAACTATCACAAAAAATAGTTGGCAGAGTGGACATCCTTGCTTAATCTTGTATCTGTCTCATTCTCTGCCATACCATCTTCCTCTTACCTTCAATATTTCTCAATATGAGGAACTTTCCCAATGTGCCTTGTCTTTTCATTATGTGGCCAAAATACTTAGAGCTTCAGTATTTGACCTTCCAGTGAATAAACTGAATAAATGTTTATTAGCTATGTACCAATAACATTAATGAATATTGATTATAAATATAATTATAAATTATAAATAAAATGCTATCAAACTGACTACAGCAAATAATCTAAGGAATTATTCATTATGACCAAATTGGATTTACACCAGGGATAGAAGGATGATTTAACATTAGGAAAATAGTCACTATAACAATATTAAAAAAAAATACAACATGAATATCTCAACAGTGTGAGTATATTTTTAAAACAAAATACAATTATTTATCTTTAAAAAAAACCTTTGGAGTGCTGGCATGGAGGACCATTTTTAAAAATTCATCAAACTTTACATATAAAACAAGAATAAGCATCATATACACATTAAGTGGGTATACACTAGACTCTTTTACCAACAAATTAGTGTAGGGTAGAAGGGTATAGCAGCAAGCACCCCAACATCCCAGGGTGGCTGCCAACACAGGTTCTTAGATCTGCTTTTCTAAAGGAAAGCAACTCAAAATGGGTTAACAAGCTTACTTTAATCAATCAAACATATATTGTTTTCCTAGTTCAGGGGATAAAAGTCAGCACCCCAAACTTCAGAGTATACAGACAGAAATTACAAGACAGAGAAACAGATCAAGCAGACAGGCTTCCAAACTGTCCAACCATTACATCCATATCAAATCACAGGTACCAGAGAGGGAAGCATCAACACCTGGGTTTTCAAAGCCGGGGGGCTCAACACCGGCTTCCCAGTCTTGTCTGGTCAAGTCACACAACACTTCTCAAAGTGAGCCCCAAGGCAAAGCCTCACATCAGGGATTATATAGCCTTCTCCTGGGTCAGAGAATGTAACCACCCTCTTGACCCACACCCTCTTGACCCACTGACTGATCACATAGTGTCCAGGTGTAGGCATTCCTGAAAACAAAACCTCCTGCCACAGGCTCCATGTGACCACATTCAGCCTATTAGGGGGCAGAGTATATTTTCAAATCAAAGGAGGTTCTTAGAGTCTCTTAAGCCTATTAAAGGGCCTAGGGGCAGGGAAGATCTTTAAATTTGCATTTCCATTACAAAGGGCCTGGAGTGTCAATAGTCCTTGGTTTCACAAAGAATTTGATTTCAATGTGAGGAAAAGTGCTTGCAACAAGGACATGTGCCAGAGCCCTATTCCTAGTGGGGATAAGGGAGACTGCTTTACTGTGGAAAGATCTCAGTACTTATACTAATGGCTATGCAGCAAGCTACAGACCTGACAATAAGGGGTAACAGCAACAATGTGACAAGTTTGATTCATAGAAGGACTTCATGACTAGAATATGAATACTGAAAATACTTGTTCAAGCTCAGAGACAATGCTGATGTGAAACAGTTCTGGGATTTTGCTATGACTGAGATCATCCAGAGGGTAAGCACAAACGATTGTTGTTATGCCAAGCCCAGGGAACAATTTGCTTCCTGGGTCTTAGCTCTGGAAAACAGGGTGTCTCCTAATATCTTGACATTTCTCCCTCTTGGCCAAAGAGAGGGGTTCTGAATAAACTCTTATCCTTATAACAGGTAAAGGAGTGGTAGGTATAATCCAACATGCCATGGGAGTCCTTTGGGGCCAAGACAACATGCCCAGGAATTTAGTTCCTTGAGGAGACCTACTGGGGAAGTGTGTCCTAGGTGTCATTGCTAAGTATTATGTGTGTGCAAGCAGAAAACAGAGGGGCTCTAAGAAAGTGGGAAAATGCCAAAACATGCTTGAATTGGGATGTTGGTGGCTGGGCACATAACAAAAGGGAAGTAGAAAAAAACCACCTAGGACCTTATAATCAGCCTTTGTTCAGAATCCTGGGACAGCTGTCTCATTTGGATGTCAGCTCCTTGTAGGTCCATACTAGATGAATCTTGAGGTCTGCAGGGTTGGATCATCCACTTAGGAGCAGGGACTTTCTGCAGATGATGCAGGAATCCTCACCCACAAGTTTCACATCTGTTGGAGTAGGCAGAAGGACCTGGCAGGGACCCTTAAAAATTTTTGCACTAATCTTTGAATCTGAGTTTCTGTTCAGCATTACATAGGTCCCTAGTTAAGAGTCTAAACAATACATAATGATGATCCAGTTTCACAGAACTAGATCTAGTGGCATAGGGCTAGGTTCAAACAATGCAATAAAGTTTTCTTTTCATAATTTCCATAATTACATAATTATATTAAGTAAGGTACAGGTCAAACTACTTACTCACACACAAACTACTTACTCTCACAATGAATTAGTTCTGAGAAGGGAGATTTACATATTACTAAGATAACCAAGAAGACTTAAACATGAACATCTTGAAACAAAAGATGAAAACAATGCAAGATTTATCACTAATTTTAATTAACATCAAGTCTCCTTGTATCCTAGTAATCCACTCTCAGCATCCATTTAATCAGTACAATTTGAATCTGAGATGTCTCATGTCTCTGATATCATTTTTTTGTCCCTAGATATCTTTTCTTGGACAATAGATTTTATCCTCAGAAAGACTTTAAAGGTGATTCTACTTCTCTTCTTTCAAATCTAGAGTTCCTAGGTAATTTTGCTAGTAACAAGACACTACAATTTAGTACAATCACTTAGGTTCCACTATCTTGAAACACCAGAGATTTTAGTTTATATAAAATTTGCTGTTTCTATCCTTACCTAAATCCTATACCTGATATAAGAATCTTTAAAAAAAAAAGTTACTTTCCAATTTCTTAGCCAGTAGAAGATAGTTTTGATAATTATTGTTTTATAATATGTATTAAAATCTGATCCTGCTAAATTTCCTCCCTTTATAATTTTTTATTAGTTCCCTTGGTACTCTTGACTTTTTGTCCTTCATTTTTATTATATTGGGCTTGCCTGCCCATGAATAATTTGTATTTCTCTAATTATTTAAATCTAATATAGTTCCTAGGTTTGTTTGGGCAAATGTATTCCCTGGTTTTTCATACCATCTAGCATTATTTTAAATGGGCTGTCTCTCACTATCTCTTCTTGCAGGGCTTTGCATCATAATGTCTACAAAAATAGATAGTTTTATTACCTCATTCCCTATTTTCATTCCTTTTATTTCTTTTTCTTCTCTTATTGCTAGGATTTCCAACACAATACTGAATAATATTGGTGACAGTGGGCATTTGTATTTCATACCTGATCTTACTAAGAAGGTTTTTAGCTTATTCCCATTACAAATAATGATTGCTGATAGTTTTAGATAAACATGCTTTTCATCAATTTAAGGAAAAATTATTTATACTTATATTTTCAAATGTTTTTCATAGTGATGAGTGTTAAGATTAATTATATTAATAATTTCCTTATGTCAAATCACCCTATATTCCTGGTATAAATCCCACTCAGTTAGAATGTATGATCTTTGTAATATATTGTAATCTTTTAGCTATATTTTTGTTATGATTTTTGCATCTATATTTATTAATGAAATTGGTCTATAATTTTCTTTTCATTGTTTTTACTCTTTCTGGTTTTAGGTTTCAGTAATATATTTGTTTCATAAAAGGAGTTTGGTAGGATCCCTTCTTTGCCTATTATTCCAAATAACTTATTTAATATTGGAATTAGTTGCTCTTTAAGTGTTTGATAGAATTCACTTTTAAATCTGCCTGGCCCTACAGATTTTTCTAAGGAAACTCATTTATGGCCTATTCTTCTGCCTTTCAAAATTATCAGACAGACAATTTAAGATAAATTTATTTTCTTGACCATTATCAATATGATTTATGTGTAAAATCCTTAATTAATAAATCCTTAATTCGCTGTGTGACCCTGGGCAAGTTACTTAACCCCAAATGCCCTCCAAAAAGCAAAAAAAAAAAAAAATCCTCAATTCAATCTTGAGTACTTATTATTAAAACATACTTGCAGAATGAATTTCCATGTTAGATAAATTGGAAAGTCAGTCATATATGCCTATATATAGTTCTTAGGTAAAACAATCTAATCATGTTGCATTTCTCAAAATTTAGTATAATTACATTTAGCATTATATCTTCATTTTATTATCTGGTCTAATAATTCTCCTCTTTGCATGATATAATCCCTATATTATAGTTTGACCATAAATATAAGTTAAAATTTTAAGATGGTTATACTTGAATCCTATTTTAGCTACACAGAGATGTTCTAACATCTACCTATTATTTAATAGATTTGGTACTGTACTTGCAAAATTTTGTTCATGAAGATTTGATATAAAAGTAAAATTTGGGAAATAGTTATGATAATGTTTTGTATCATAACAAGGAAAAATTCCCTTAGCTCTGTTGGATTCCAGGAATGATTCATATCTGACAGCCAGTCATAGTCATAGGATGTTGAAAATAAGGCTCAGGATTAACCAGGTGGAAATTTTCTTTTTCAGAAAGGAAATATCACAATGGGGAAATAGAGTCACAAGGAGCCTTAATGTACCTTAGGCATTCCCCAAACCTTTCCCAGGCACAAACATCTACCTTTAGCAGTTCACAGATTATAGCACATGCCATTTTCTACTATTGGCTTCATGACAATTCAGACAACTATCCCTGTAACCAAAGCTTAAAACAATAGTAAGTTACAGATGATGATCACTGAATAAAAGAACAAAAATGATTATATTTTAACCAGCTGGAATGAATGATTATCAATATGAGAATCAGCTTTGAATTTTTGATTGTACATAGCAAATTTTTACAGTAAAAATAAAAAGAATTTGCAAATTTGAAGAAAATGTGTCATTAAACACAAAATTGACCTGATCTATTTGTTATTGCATTGGAATTATCATTGGAAAATTATATTCTCTAACCATCTAAATTTTATCTCTTTGTATAGTCAGAATGCCTCATTGTCTCAAAGCAACTTAATTATTCATGATTAAGTCTGTCAGTAACTTCTTATCCATTCCATTTGTTATTGTATCTTTCAGTATAAGATAGATCTCAAAGTTGTTTTGAATAGTCTAAAACTCCTCATGTTACAGAATTTAAAAATAAATCTGGGATGACCTCTCAAGCATTTCATTATTCATATGAAGTCTAAAGAGGTTAAATGACTTCCACAAGACATACAGCTGCTTAATGGCTCAAACAGACCTAGTTTAAGAGCTGTCAGTTGGCCAAAACATTAAAGGAATCTAGGTAGAAGTGAAATGGAAGAATATCCTACTTTCTAAGGTAACTCAACTCCATTATTATGTCTCTCTAGGGTGCAACCATGAACCAGCATGACCAAGGTCAGAGTATTACAATTCCCTTCCAGCAAGCATTAGGTCTCAGTTTGAAAGATATTCTATTCATTCCTCTCCAGTTGTAAACTGGTACTCAAAGTGCTGATCTCTTAGGGGAAATATTCCATTAACCTGAGAATATTTCCTTTATTTAGACTTCTTAAAGGAACTTCTTTTCCTCAAAATAAGTCAAGACATTTATCTAGTATCAAAACAAAGGTTGTATAATTGTTTTCTATCAAATATTATTTTCAGAATTATGAGTTTCAATGTTTCCTTTTTCCTGCCTAATATGACTCATAACTTTTTTTTGCCTTAGATTAAGATCAAGAATGGAAATCATTTCCCCAAGAAGTATAATTACATATATCATTAATCTTCTTTATATTTTGTTAATTCCATGATATTTCTGCACAGTAAAAGTAGCTAACATTTAGGTAATTCTCTCCTTAAAACTTAGTGAGTTAGGCAGTGAAACATTATATCTGACAAACTAAGGTTGTCAAAGGTTTAAACAAAAGTATCCAGGGCACTAAGGTTGTACAGTCCACACTTCTTCCCTCCTGAACTTCAGTTCATTATATTATTGTCTTTAGGATCCTCCTGAGGTTTTCACTAACTTATTCTGTTTGCTTTCCGCCCCCTCACTTTATTTAATTATTGGCTTTTACCATCTTAGAAGTCATACAGAGCATTTCAAAATGTAGATAGATTGAATTCTGGATAGACTCTAAATTTCTGTTTTAGACTTTAACCTAAGTCTTCCATCAACTTTCTGTGCTCATCATAACTATTTTTTTTCTATCATAGCTTAACCTCTGAAGGAATCTGACATCACCTCAAAGTTGAATCATTCACTGAATTCAAGCTGAAAAGGTTCTTCTAGTTCCCTCATTTTATCAATGAGGTAACCGAGGCCAAGGGATATAAAATGATTTTCTGAAGCTCGTGTAGGTAAATATGGCAGAGCCAGATTCAAACCCAGCTCCTCTGATTCCAAATTTAGCACCCTTTCCACTGTCCCAAACTGCTTCTGAATTTTGTCCCTGTGACCTCTGAGAGAAGGTTCTAAAACCTCATTCTGCTTCCTACACCCTCAGGTTTTCAATATCCATCAGGCTTCTGTTAACTCTCTTCACAATCAGGCTATTCCTTTAGACTAAGATGAATAGTATTGCCTATATCAAAAGCCTCAGGCCCTGTAACTGTAAAAAATAATTCCCTTCTCTTTGTTCTGTTAAGGATATCATCTGCCATCTTACTCAGGTTGATCTTTAAATCTCCTTTCAGAGTGTCTGAAACTCTTGATTCAGTTGGAGTTGTGTTCCAGAAAAGTCTCACACTCTTATCCATTTATTTTTTTGAGAAAGGGAATATGCTGACCAGACTTTAGCTTAGACAAAACTCAGATCTTCACTAGAGACAGTACATTTGTTGCTACAGTGCAAAGTAATTATTTTTAAATGACCAGCTCCTTCTGTCTTTGTGGCTTTGTCTCTTCACCTGTTTTGACATGGACAGTACAAGTAATAGCATATCTAGGTGGCACAGTGGATAGAGTTCAAGAGCCAGAGTTAGGAAGACCCAATTTCAGTTCTGGTCTCAGATACTTCCTAGATGTGTAACCTTGGGCAAGTGCTTTAACCCTTCTGTTTCAGTTTCCTCATCTGTAAAATGAGCTGGAGAAGGAAATGACAAAAAAAGTCCAGTATCTTTTCAAAAAACAACAAACAAAAACCAAAACAAAACCTAGATGGGGTCATCAAAAGTCAAACATGATTTAAATGACTAAACAACAACAACAACAATATAGGTATCTCCATTCAGTCTGGCTTCTTCAAAATTTAGGCATTTTATCTCTTGACCTATCTGATACAGGTCAAAAATGACTACGTCTTTAGCTGTATTGTTGAGAAACCACCATCTACAATGTTGTTTTTAATGAATCTGATAAGACAATGTCATTTGTAGTTTGTCAAGGATGTATGACATCAGTATTATTCCATGCACTACCTTAGACAATAGGTCAAAAGGCCACTTGCCTACTATAGTACCTCTTTATAACCTTGTTTGAAATGTGACAATTACGTTCTTTTATATACATAATGCATAGGAAGTGTGAGAAAGTACATAGAAATCTGAGTTTAGATTGATGACAGCCTCAGTTCAAATACCATATTTGATAAAAGTTTTGCACCCCAGAGAGGATTCTGGGTAGATGTTGGAGTAGGTCAGAAAATTCCAAGCTCTCCTGATCTAATCATCCTGTAAAGCAATTTGGAACTATTCCCAAAGAGCTATAAAAATGTGCATACCTTCTGACCCAGCAATACCATTCTAGGGCTATATCCCAAAGAGATCATTAAAATGGGAAAAGAACCCACATGCACAAAAATATTTATAGCAGCTCTTTTTGTGGTGGCCAACAACTGGGAGTTTAGGGGATCCACTTCAACTAGGGAATGGCTGAGCAAGTTGTGGTATAAGAAAATAATGGAATACTATTGTGCTATAATATTTGAACAGATAGACTTCAGAAAAACCTGGGAAGACTTATATGAATTAATGCTGAATAAAGTGAGCAGAACCAGGAGAACAATGTACACAGTAAGAACCAGTGGATGGTGACTTCTTTTGATAGACTTCACCCTCCTGAGTAATGCGAGGACCTAAAACAATTCTAAATGATGTATGATGGACAATGCCATTCACCTTTAGAGAAAGAACTATGTAGTCAGAATTCAGAGTGAAGCAGACTGCTTTCTTTTTTATTTTGTTTTGTATTTTTCTTTTCTCATGGTTTTCCCCATTCATTATAATTCTTCTATGCAATATGACTAATGTGAAAATATGGTTAATAGGAATTTATATGTAGAGTCTATATCAGATTGCATGCCCTCTTGGGGAGGGAGGGAGAAGAAAGGGGGAAAAGTTTTAACCTTATGGAAGTGGATGTTGAAAACTATCAACAAATTAACTAATAAAAAAGGAGAAAAAAATTCCAAGCACTCCAGATTTCCCCCACAAAGAAGATAAAATAGCTCCTCAGGACAAACATACATCAGTAAAAAATAAATAAGGGTAGGGGCAGAAAAGTGGTCCTGCTGGGACAGCTAGAGAAGATCTGAAGAAAAGTCCTAGGATGAAGTTTGGTACCTGTAAAGAATAAACAACTCCAGGCTAGATCCACTTAAACAAAGAGCAGCTGAGCCCTGGCATTAGCTGAGTTGGGAGACAGCCTCCACAGAAGCCACTGGAACTTTTACCCCTGTGACAGTGAGGGGAGTTGGGTATCTGAGCTGTGAAAGGTTGAGGGAACCTATGCTGACAAGGAATTCCAGACCCAGCTGTGCTGTAAAGACACAACCCTGGATAAGAAGGAACCAGAATGTGTCCAAGAGTGTAGAAGCAGCGGGGCAGGGATTCCACTGGCTGTGGGCACTTTCTGGAGACTGGAGGTCTTGGCTTCAGATCTAGGCCAGAGGAGAAAAATGAAGGATCTGAGGCCAGAGGTACCATCCCTGGCACTCCAGGGCTAGAGGTTATTACATAAAATAAGCTGCCACAAATAAAAAACATGAGCAAACAAAGGAGCAAGAATTAAATCATAGAAAATTCCTTTGGGAATATAGAAGACTGGAATTCATCTCCGGAGAAGGATACTGAAGCAAAGAAACCCATTTCTATGCCAAAGAATAATGTCAAATGGTTATTTGCCCCCCAAAATTCATACAAGAACTTTAAAAAGACTTTAAAAATCAAATGAGACTGAGAAAAAATTCAAAAAAATAAGAACTATCCAAGGAAAAACTAGATTATGAAAAGAAATTCAACAAATTAGAAAAGGAGATCCAGAATCTTAAGGAAGAAAATGAATACTTGAAAATCAGAATTGGGCAAGAAGAATCTACTAAAGTCATTATATTGAGGTTTGTAGTTTAGGGATGCTCAAGACCCCAAAATACCAACATGTTAGTTCCTGCTAAATGAATTTGATTCAAGCCTTCTCTAAGTCAAAGTAGAACAAAGTTTATTAAAGAGTCACCATAATGGGTAGACTCTTAAGGAGCTTAAGTATTTATGATACTTGTATTGAAAGTAGACCAGAACAACCTGACACAGAATGAGTCTGAGCTAAATTGAATCTCAGCCTCTTTATATGGGCAAGATGGCTCTTACATACAGAAAGATTATGGGAGGGATCAAGGGGTGACCTTGAGGAGAGATTTTGGGAGGGTCTTGAGGAAGAGTCTAAGGAGGATATTGATGGCATTGAGGTCACATTCCAAGAATGGGATAAAGAATGGGAAAATAGTTGTCATCTACCTAGAGATGACAGACAATGGACGGTTAGGCTAGTTTAAGGGTAACAGATTTGGGTACAGATATTTGATAGGATGAAGAGTGGGAAGTAGTTAGACAATGGAGGGCTAGGCTAGGTTAAGTGTAACAGAAGACTTGGCCTTAGTGATAATAAAAGGCTTATTGGCCTCAAGCAAATGCTTCATAAAGTGGGAAGATTCCAGGAAAGTTCAAGGGGGTTTCCAGAGTCTATACCCCATCATTAAGAGATCAGGAAATAATAAAACAAAATATAAAGAATGAAATTATAGAAGAGAATGCAAAACATCTCATGAGAAAAAAACAACTAATCTGGAGAACAGATTAAGAAGAGAAAAGATAAGAATAATTGGACTACTTGAAAGGTGTGATTAAAAAAAAGAACCTTGATACAATAATATGAAAGAAAAATTAAAGAAAATTGTCTTGAAGCATTACAACAACAGGGGAAAGTAGAAATAGAAAAACAAAATATACCAATCACCACCTGTAAGACATTCTTTGAAAAAAACCCATAGGGATATTATAATCAAATTCTGAAACAGCCAGTTCAAGGACAAAATATTATGAGCAACAAGGAAAAAAAAACACCTTAAACATGATGGTGCCACAATTAGAATCACACAAGACCCAGAAGTGGTGACACTAAAAGACTGCAGGTCTTCAAACACTATATATTGAAAGAATTGGGGTTCTGGCTGAAAATATCATACCCAGAAAAGGTGGGCATAATACTGAATAAAAAAATGGACATTTAATGACTTGTCACACTTTTGGGATTTTGTCAAAAACAAAACAAAATAAAATAATAACCAACAAACCTGAACTTAATAGAAAATTTGACATACAATAATGTAATATAATGGGGATTTGAAGATCTTCCCTGCCCCTTGTACTTAGCAACTTGTTTTAAGACAGTTACTTAGCACCTTATTTCAAGTTTATTAAGATCCAGAATTTGAGAATCCCACAGTTGAGGAAGTTGCTGATGTAACAGGAAGAGGTGGAACAGGAAGGAGCTAATACCACATATCAGGAAAAGCCCAAGCTAGAGAGCCAGAATTGCTGAGAGAGAAAGAGAGAGAGAGAAAGAGAGAGAGAGAGAGAGAGAGAGAGAGAGAGAGAGAGAGAGAGAGAGAGAAAGAGAGAGAGAGAGAGAGAACTGCTAGGATCCTGAGAACTCATGATAAGTGCTATGCATTGAGAATAGAATGGAGAAAAGAACTAGTGGTGGCAGAACTAAGAACTGAGAAGAACTTAGAAGAGAATTGAGAAGAACTGAGAAATGAGAAGAAAGGAGAACTGGGAGGAAGCATAACTCTGGCCCTGGTATTTTGTCTGTCTGTTTTAACGTTATTTTGTCAGATTTGTCTGTTGATAGAGGATATTACTGTTGCTATAGAAGCCCTGGGACCTTACTGTTGGTTCAGAAGCCCTGAAAGAGGATTTTCTTGCTGTATGTTTACAGAAATCCTGGAGGACAGTCTTACTGATGTTTTCAGAGGTCCTGGGACTAAACTGATGATTTTTAATTTTTTTTTTTTTTGCTTTTTGGAGAGCAATTGGGGTTAAGTGACTTGCCCAAATTCAAATGGCTAGTAATTGTGTCAAGTGCCTGAGGCCAGATTTGAACTTAGGCCCTCCTGACTCCAGGGCTTGTGCTCTATATTGATGATTTTTGTTGATTCCTTAGACCTTGTTTTTGGGTCCATGTTGATTTCACAGGTAGAAAGTGAATTAATGAGGATGCTGGCAATGTGCATGAATGTTACTCTGGTGTTGCTAAGCTTTGTCTTCCCAGGAACAGAGACTGTGAAGGATTTGAGGTGGACTAGACACTGTGAGCTTCAGTATAGAACAGGAACTGCACAAAAAGCTGGAAAAGGAAATGAGAGCTGTCTGCCTTTGAACTCAGGTGACAGCTAGATAGACTCAGGCAGGAGCTGGGACTATGGAAGAGGAATAATGGAAGCTGAGAGCATGCCTTGAGTCAAGATGAAAAGACATCTCCTTGGGTATTTAATACGACTGAGAATATCATGATTTACTGTGGCCTAGGGGTGAAGAACTCTGTACTTTACATTGTGTACCTTTTCAAGATGATTGAACTAAGAATGATTGGAAACTAATCTCCAATTAGGAAGAGAGAAGACTTTTTGACTGAGGGATTAAGACAATGTGACATAGGGGTAGAGAACTTTGACCTTTGTATTTTGTGTCCATCCTCCTTAAGGATGATTGAATTAAGGACTTACTAAATGATTGAGTTACTAAATGAATGTACTTTGTGGCCACTTTGGTGAAAACTATGTGGCTATTTTAATGATAAGTTGTTATGTCATAACATTGTGAATGCTGTACTTTGATTTCTGTAAATGTTTTGTCTTTGTTTGTTACTGAATAAAGAGAGAGTTCACTATGTTGTGTAATCAGAACCTTGAAGCTGTTCACAGCAGCAGTGCACTGGAAAGTTGTTTGTGCTTAGCTTTACAAAGTGTCAAGAGAAATATTAGGTACATACCAAATGCTAATTACATGTGACTCAATAAGAACATACTGTTTACCTTTTTATGAGGAAACATAAAATGTATGTCTAAGATTGTTTTTAGTATTGGGTAGTTCATGAGAAAGATTGGGGTATATATGAGTATGATAAGATTTTTAAAAATAAAGCCATTTAGGAAAAGTTAAAAAGAGTAATTATTGGGGCAGCCAGGTGGCACAGTGAATAGAGCCCTGGCCCTGGAGCTAGGAGGATGTGAGTTCAAATCCAACTTCAGACACTTGACTAACTGTGTGATCTCAGAAAAGTCACAATTGCAATAGTCTTGCCTTCCCACCTTAAAAAAAGAGTAATTATACAAATGAGGTGTGAGATGAAGAACTGACACAGAGAAATTAGATGGTGGAGGATGGCTGGTGTTTTGGAAATCTACTTTCATCAGGAATTAGTTCAAGAGGGAACAGTGCTTATACATCTAAAAGAGATTCTAAATTCACAAAGAAATAAAGTGCTAAGGGGATAAGACATAGCATCTTCCACATTAAAGGATTGCAAGGCATAGAATTTGATATTCCAGAGGTCAAAGGAGCTAGGACTAAAACCAAGAATCACCTAGCCAGAAAAACTGAGTATAATGCTACAGGAAAAAATATAGTCATTCAGCAAAGTAGAGGATTTTCAAGCATTCTTGATAAAAAAACCAGAGTTGAACAGAAAATTTGACTTTAAAATACAAGAAGCATGAGAAGGTAAACAGGAAAAAGAAATCATAAAGAACTTATTAAAGTCGAATTATTTACATTCCTACATGGAAAAATGATCATTGTAACTCATAAGATTGTCCTCAGTATGAGGATAGTTGGAGGGAATATATATATATATATATATATATATATATACACACATATGCATGCATGTATAAGAGGGTGTATGTCTATATAAATATATATGTGAATGTGGGCATATGTGTGTTCATGTATAC
The DNA here is from genome assembly GCA_011680675.1 of Gymnobelideus leadbeateri. Lineage (NCBI taxonomy): Eukaryota > Metazoa > Chordata > Mammalia > Diprotodontia > Petauridae > Gymnobelideus > Gymnobelideus leadbeateri. The sequence continues at coordinate 203,841 of WOXC01008695.1, forward strand.
ATAGAGAAAGGGCACAGGATGAGTTGAATATGAAGGGATGACATCTGAAAAATAAAATTAAGATTTGAGAGAGGAATTTATTGGGAGGAGAAAGGGAGTGATAGATTAGGGTAAGTTATCTCATATAAAAGAAGCAAGAGAAAACTGTTACAATGGAGGAGAAGAGCAGGAAGGTGAAAGGGAATGGGACCACCTTATTCGCATTGAATTTACTGAGAGAATAACATGCACACTCAATTGGGTATCTTACTCTACAGGAAAATAGGGGAGTAGGGGATAAGAGGGGAAATGATAGAACAGAGGGCAGACTGGGGGAGGGGGTAGTTAGAAGCAAACTTTTTTGAAAAGGGATGGGGTCAAAAGAGAAAATAGAATAAGTGGAGGGTGGTATAGGAGGGAGGGAAACATAGTCTTTCACAATATAAGTATATGGAAATGACTTGAGTAACTACACATGTACTACCTATATTGAATTGCTTATCTTCCCAGTGGAGGTGTGTGATGAGGGAAGAAGGGAATAAATCTGGAACTCAAAGTTTTAAAACAGATGTTTTTTTAAAATTTGTTTTACATGCAACTGGGAAATATGATATACATATTAGATATGTATGATATATCATATATATATATCATACAATATGATATACATATACTGGGGTATAGAAATCCATCTTGCCCTACTAGAAAGTTGGGGGGGGTGATTAGGGAGGAAATAAGAGAGAACAGATTGAGGGAAGAGGTATTCATTAGGCTTGCTGTTTTGGGGTGGGGGTAGGGGAAAGATGTGGAGAAAAAATTGTAACTCAAAATCTTTTGGAATGAATGTTGAAAAGTAAAAACAAATAAATAAATTTTAAAAAAACCAACAACATAGGGGCAGCTAGGTGGCGCAGTGAATAGAGCGCCGGCCCTGGAATCAGAAGGACCTGAGTTCAGATCTGGCCTCAGACACTTAACCCACACAAACAAAACCTAGCCCTGTGACCTTGGACAAGTTACTTAACCCCAATTGCCCTAAATGGGCAGCTAGGTGGTGCAGTGAGTAAGAGCGCCGGCCTTGGAGTTGGGATGACCCGGGATCGAAACCGGCCTCAGAAAATGAGCACCCACACATAAATAATGACTAGCCGTGTAACCTTGAGCAAGTTACTTAACCCCAATTGCTTTAAAAAAAAAAAAAACCAACAACAAAAAAGAAATAATGCTGTAGTGCAGGAAATTATGTGTTGGTGGACTTGAAAAAAATGCAGAAAAACTTCTATTTATGAAAGAAGAGGTTATATAACCCAAGGAAAACAGAGGACAAATAAGTATAGTACAGTCTTACATAGATGCATATGTGTGCATATATCTATATATGAGTATAATTTTATATATATATATATATATATATATATATATATATATATATATATATATATATCTTTATCTATATAGGCATGCTTAATTGTAGCCTTCTGGGTAGAGAGGAGAAAGGGGGGAAAAGAACAAAGTAAAAAGTGCACAGCAGAGAACAAAAGAAACTTACAAGGAATCAAAGAAAAGATGGATAGCTCAACACAATGCATAGTATTTATTAAATAGGTTTTCTTAAAAGGAAAATGTATTGCTGTATATTTTCTACATTTCTTATATTTTGCTGTGCACATGGCAATCTTTTTTTTCTTTTAAGTCTAGTATTTAAATTTGTTGTCTTTTCTTTTCTTAGTTTGTATTTAAGTTTAAAATAAAATATATATGCATATATATATATATATATATATATATATATATATATATATATATATATATATATATATATATATTTTAAGAGTCTTTTGCACCCCCAGGCACATAGAATCTCTATGTGGCTCATACAACTCCCCAGGACTCATCAACTAAAGAAGGATAATAATCTACATTGGTAGAAGGAGTTCCCCTACTGAGAGTTTTTCCATTCAGAGTAAGGCACAGATCCCTAATTTATTTGTGAATGGGCATAAGATAAAATATTTTTCCTTATTCAATACTATTCCCTCATTTTCTTTCAGATTTGGCTTTATATTACATTAATTACTTAGTAATCTACCCTTTTCCCCAATATCTCTTTCTTTGGATTATATCAGTGCCCAATATTGCCACTATTATACATTTCTTTGATTATTTCCTCTTCCTTTTTTCTCTAAATTCATGGTCAAATAACGTGTTCACCAACGAACTAAGTTTTCTCTAATAATTCCAGTTCAGAGTAATCCCTCTTCTTTCTGAACCCACAGCACTTGTTAGTCAATTAAAGATTTATTGTCTTTCATTGTTATTTAATTCTGGTATTAAGAAAATACTTAATCTCTCTCAAACTCAATTTCATTATTTATAAAATGACACATTTCAATCAGATAATTTCCAAGATATTTTCCAAATCTATCATTCCAGTTTTATGATTCTGATTTATCTTTCTTTTGTGAATGCCTTAATTTCTCACTTAGATTCTAAATTCTTTGTAAGTCATTTTTGATGCTATAAAATGTTCAGCTCAATGCCAAGAAAAAGTTAGATTTTTGGTAAATTTTCATTAAATTAATAAATAGAAAAAAATAGAACCCTGCTTATCAATATTATCTGAGTATGTAACACATTGGCAAATGATTCAAGAGATAAACAAAAAATTACCGAATCCTATTATATCTCAGGTATTATTCACATTTCATGGTTATAAAGTAATTTATACTTTAATTAGATGATCAGTTTTTTTTTTTAGTAGAGTTGAGGGTAAAAAGCTACAGTTATGACCTTTGTGACATTATAAACTCTACACAGAGAGTTGGATTACTTAGTCATAAATGTTGATATCAGGGGAAAGAATCTAGGAAATCTAAAGTTGGCCAGAGCAAAAATAGTCAAATGAGAAATTCTATGTTATGTTTGGGGAACTTAGAGAAGGTTAATTTGACTGGATTATAAATACCAGGAAAGAAGTAACATACAATAAGACAAAAAAAGTATAAAATTGAAAATTGACTTTAATTCTATTTTGCTAAGATTTAATTAAGCTTGATTTACTATTCCCTATGACAGTTCCTTTCCATAGTAAACTTCACCCACCACCCACTAGTCTAAGGAAAGAGGAATATGTCTAAAGGCCAAGTTTTTGTCTTGTAATTATCTCCACCTCTGTAACCCCACCCATCACTACCCTGCTTTCAAAAGAAACTAGCCTAAAAGATCAGATCTCATCAATTTAAACTATCATAGCTACTCTTGTAATCTCCAGACCTATCTCATCACCTATTAACTTTGTTCTTGTGACACAAATCACATGTCTTGACTATGGTTAAGTGGGTTTTAGAAAGGAAGGTCCAAATGATGTAATCTCAATTATGACTATGCCATCAATAGTCAATCAAAAGAAGACACACTTATATTACTTGAGATTTTGCTCTGTCATCTTGCTAACTGTTATCAAAGACAGCATCAAACCTCATTGAAGTCTTTGGTCACCAAGAGAATCAATTGACCAAATTTATTGGTTACTGCTAGCCTAATTAATCAATTGATCTTGCTGAGAACTTTGACCCTCAGAATGTCTTTCATAGCAAAGGCAAGGGCCAGGTTGTTGAGGGTTTTAAAAGTAAAAAAAAGAGCTCATTTTGATTCTCAAAGTGATAAAGTGCCATTGGAGTTTATTCATTTGGAAAAGTAATGGAGCTTTAGGAAATGTCACGTTGGCAATTTTGTGGAGGATGGATTGGAGTGGAGAAATATTCAAACTATATGAGGAATTAACACAAATTTTTAAAACCAATAATGACTCTTCAATATGTAAATCGTCAAAGAATATAAATAAACTGTTATCAAAAACAGATTCTTGAACTTTTAATGACCACATGAGAGATTACTCCAGAACACCAATAACTAAAGAAATTCTAATTAAAATGACTTCAGTGTTTCACCTTACCTCCAGCAAATTGGCATTTAACAAAAGATGAGCATAGTTAATTTTGGAGCAAATGTAGGAAGACAGACAACATACTGATGGCAGAGCTATAAATTCTCCCAACATTCTACAATCTAATTTGAAATTATGCAAAAAATGAGTAGACTGTTCATATGTTTTTATCTAGAGTTCCTACTGCTAAGCATATACTTAAAAGAGGTTAAACATAGAAAGAAAGTTCCATTATCCACAAAAACATTCATAGCAGTACTGTTGTGATAAAAAAAGAACTGGAAGCAGTGAATGTCTAATGACCAAGGAAATGGTTTTAAAAAGATTAACGTGGGGAGGCTAGGTGGTGCAGTGAGTAAAGTGTCAGCACTGGAGTCAGAAGGACCTGAGTTCGGATCCGGACTCAGACACTTAAGGCACACACAAACAAAAACCTAGCCGTGTAACCTTGGGCAAGTTATTTAACCCCAATTGCCCTCCAAAAAAAAAAAAAGATTATGGTACATGAAATTAATGGAATATTATTGAACTGAAAGAAACAACACATCTGAGAGCCCAGAGAAACTTGGGAAAACTTCAATAGATTTATAAATCAAGGAGCATTTGTTAAGAAATTACAATGGGTCAGAAACTATGCTAAGTGCTAAAAGAATCAGGAAAACATTATGACCACAAGGTAAGTGAAAAGAAGAACAAAATAGAGCAGAAAGTTGTATAATTTTGATAACTAATCTCTGTCTCAGAGATCACACATAGTAGGAGACTAACAGGCTAGATTTTGGCATTAATTTATTCACTGATTTTGCTTACATACTGTTTTTTCTTTATGTAGAAGGAAAATATCCTTGAAGGGAAGTAGAATATCTAAAAATGACTGTAATGTACAAACAAATTGAATCAATAAAACTTTTAAAATGTTGAAAACTTTAGAGATAGCTGTTTCTGTACTATGGGAGATTGCAAGAGGCTAAAGAGTGGAAGTTGTAGAATCACAGGCCAGAAATGAAGACTCCTTTCTAGGCTGTGAAATGTAGTACAGATATTGGATTATAGTTTAAAGGGGTAGGAGGGCCAAGCAAAGTGTTTTTGTTTGTTTCTTTTGATTAGAGAGGAAACTTGACTATATTTGTAAGAAACCAGGACAAGATTAGCAGTTAGAAAAAAATTGATGATGAGGGCTTTCTGAATGCACTGCAGCAACCTAGTTGATATAGAGTTCATTAAACAAGGACAGTTAGGCAGTACAGTGGATAGAGTATAGGACCTGGAATCAGGCAGACCTGAGTTCAAATGTAGCCCCAAAAACTTACTAGTTGTGTGACTCTAGGCTATTCTTACTTAACCCTGTTTGCCTCAGTTTTTTCATCTCTAAAATGAGCTGGAAGAGGAAAAGATACTTAAGTATCTTTGCCAAGAAAACTCCAAATGGGTCATGAAGAGTTGGACAAGACTGAAAATGACCCAACAATAACTATTAAAGAATGATTAGTTCATTTAGCATAACAACCACAATGGTTCATATTTATATTGCACCTTAAGATTTCCCAGGTGTTTTTCTTATGATAACCTTGTAATGTAATTATTCTATTATTTTTGCTCTTTTGTAGATAAGGAAACTAAGGGTCAGAAAAGTTAAGGGACTTGTCCCTAGTTATACAACTAGTATGTGTGGAAGTTAGGATTCAGCAAAGATCTCCTCACTCTTGGTCCTGAGTTTTATTTCCTCTCCCATGCTACTTGGTAAGCATCAGATTTGGAAGCAGACATCTCAGTTCATATCCAAACTCTACTACTAGTTATTGGTGAAATGTTGGGAAATTGTTTTATTTCCCTGCACCTTACTTTTTTATCTGTAAAAAGAAGGAATTGGACTAGTTAACAACTTAGTTACCTTTCAGTTTGACATCCATGATCATCCATGAGCAGCTAAGGTGCAGGGTCTAGGCTCAGACCTCTGTGCCTAGAGTCAGGAAATCTGACATCAGATACTTATTGGTTGTGTGACCCTGGGCAAGTCACTTAACCTCTGTTTGCCTCAGTTTCATTATCTGTAAAATGGGGATAAAAATAGCACCAACCAATCTCACAAGTTTGTTATGAAGATCAAATGAGATAATAATTGCAGAGCACTTAGCATGGGGCCTGGCACATAGTAAGCATCATATAAATGTTACCTATTATTAATGATAATCTAAGTACCTATCCCAATGCACTTCTTATACCTATCCATACTACCTTTAAAATGTTTTACAAAGAAAATATGGCCCTTCTATAAAACTGTGCATACGTTTTGATCTATTAATACTGCTACTAGGTCTATATACCAAAGGCATCAAAAAAGAAAAAGGGTAAAAGGACCTATTTGCACAAAAATATATTTATAGCAACTCATTTTGTGGTTGCTAAGAATTGGAAATTGAGGGGATGCAAATCAATTGGGGAATGGCTAAACAACTTATGGTATATGATTTTTAATGGAATATTATTATACTATAAGAAATAACAAGTAGGATGATTTCAGAAAAACCTGGAAGGACTTACATGAATGGATGCAAAGTGAAGTGAACAAACAAGAAGAACATACTACACACTAACAGCAACATCATTCAGTGAAGAGCTGTGGATGACTTAGTTATTCTCAGCTATACAATGATCCAATCCAATCCCAAAGCACTAATGATGAAGCATACTATCTGTCTCCAGAGAAAGAACTGATATTGTTTGAGTACAGTCTGAAGCACACTATTTTTCACTTTCTTTCTATCATTCTTTTTCTTTTCTTTTATTCTTCTTATACAAAATTACTAATATGGAAATATTTTATATGATTGTATAAAAAAGGAAAAAAATAGAAAATATTGCCCTTGGAAATGAAAAGATTTGCCTTGGGACATAAAACTAGTTAAGACCATAGGCATGGCTAGTACTATATCTTCTGATTCTTAACATACTATCTTTAGTCTTAATTGTGACTGAATTTTTTTAAATCTGTATTTACTGGTAAGGCATAAAAGTAATGGTAAAGACTAGTGAATTATAAAAGATAATCTTTGTTTTCTCATGGTAACTTTTCTTCAAGTTCCCTATACTTGACCAGTGCTTGTGAAAGAAGGGAGCCATAGTTAGTCATTTTTGTGCTTAGAACAAATAAGAAGTAAAACAAAAAGAACCTAGGGCAAGTGGCAATCTTCAGACTCTAATGAAGAGGCTGTTGTATTCACATGTCAGTCAGTACAGGGAGTGGGGTGGTGGCAGAAGCTCCTTTGGGATGTGGCCACCAAATGACGTATGGTAGCCTCCTATATTCATGAATTATTCATGATATCTAGACACTGTTCAGTTATATCTCTGTTGCTAAAGGATTCCAAGTGCTGCCAATAGCCTTTAGATTCTTTTAACAGTTTCTCAGCTCTAGTTATAACTCTGGGAGGAGCTTTTCCCATTAACTGGTTGTTTACTTAGTGTTTAATAAAAGTTAAGAGAAGGGAGCAGATTCCATAGCATTTTAGTTTGAATTCTAGAAACCTAACCTCAAACACTAACCATGTAAACTTCAGGAATATGAAGAATCATCTGTAACTTATTGGAGAACTAGAATGCACAAAGACATATAGCAAAGCAGTAGTATACCATTCATTATGAGCAAATGTTGCTGAGAAATTCACTTGGCTTGCCAAGGATTTTGAGAAAATATGACTGACTTAGGAAGCTGCTACTTTTTACAATTACATGATAATTGAGCCTTTTTTTACAACACTTAAATTTTTAGCATACTCAATCATCATTCATTTTGGTCAAATAATTTTGCTGACACTGTCAAAAGCTGCTCTACTTTTTAAATACTATATTTATGGCTTTAATTTCCTTCCTCTTTTTAGCAATGATTTTAAGGTTAAAATAGCTTCCTGAAAGAAGGGCATTCCAGAGAAAATGCATAGTAAGAACAAAATCAGTGTAAAGGAAAAGTATGAATGTGCTTAGGTAATAAAGGCCAATTTGCCCAACAGAGTTCAAAGTAAGAAGTGGGGAACAATTGAAATATCAAATGATATTTATATAAATTTAAGATTTTCAATGTATTTCATATGTAGTATTCATATTATCTGAGCCTCATAACAACCCTATAAGGTAAGTACTGTAGGCATTATTAGTATCCTCTTTTTACAGATGAGGAAGCTGAAGCTCCGAAATGTTCAGTGACTGGCCCAAGATCATACAGGTAGCGATTGTTGGAAGTGGAAGTAAAAAATGAAAATTCATTGAATCCAAAGCAACTAAGACTGGAAAAGTAGACTGGGGCCAGAATATGTAGAATCTTGAATAGTGAAAAATAGAGTTGGAACTTTATTTAATAAACAACATGAAACTCAAAAGTTTTTGAAGAAAAAAGCTTAACACTACACTCACTTCTCTTCTCCTCTACCTTTCCCCTACTTCCCCACCCCATGAATAATAACCTACTAGAAGTGGTTTGAAACTGAGCAAACCTCTAAGGCTGCTGGTCAGAAGGTATTGGAATGGAATGAAGGTAGAATTCTACTCTCACTATAAATTTTCTTTGGGGGGAAATTGGGTGGATGATGTATTCTCAAATAATAAGTAAGAACTCTGGATACATTTTCCCCATTGAAACATTGTTACTCCTGTGGGAGTGATCATAAGCTGGTACTTGCAACTTAAGGCAGCTAGGTGGCTCAGTGTACAGAATGTTGGGCCTAGAGTCAAGACTCATTTTCATGAATTCAAATCTGACCTCAGAGACTTAGCAGTATTACCCTAGGCACTGTTTCCCTCAGTTTCATCTGTAAAATAATCTGGAGGAGGAAATGGCAAACCACTTCAATATTTTTGCCAAGAAAGACCCATATGGGACACAACTAAAAAAAAAAAAATGACTGAACAACAACAAATTATAATTAAATAATTAACTCTTTTTCCCCCTCTTTTTTTTTTTTTTTTTTTTTTGCTTTTTGGTAGGGCAATTGGGTTTAAGTGACTTACTTGCCTAAGGTCACATGGCTAGATTTTGTGTTAAGTGTCTGACGCCAGATTTGAACTCAGGTCCTCGTCACTCCAAGGCTGGTGCTATATTCACTGTGCCACCTAACCTTCCCTAAATAGCTTAACTCTTGATTCATAGGTGTGGATACTGGTATTACAGTCTTTGTACCATCTTTGTACCCTTGTACATTGTACATCTTTGAAGGGGGCCATGGCCAAAAGCAATTCATTCCCCTTTAGCCAGATACCAAAACTCTGAACTTGGCTGAGTATCTGTAACAGCAAGCACCCTAGCATATCCATGATGGCTGCTAACACAGGTTCTTTGATCTGCTTTTCTAAAGGAAAGCAACTCAAAAAGTGGTAACAGTCTTACTTTAATCAAACATATATCATTTACCTAGTTCAGGGGGAAAGGATAGCTCCCTAAACTTCAGAAAATACCAACAGAAATTACAATCAGACAAAAAAAAATGCAGACAGAGAAAACAACACAATTCAACAGACCAACAGACAGGGATTCATACAGTATTAGTTACCAGAGAGAAAAGCACCGACATATGGGTTTTCAAAGTCAGGGGGCTCAAGGGCTGCCCAGAGTCTCATCTGACCAAATCACACAATTCTTCCCATAAGTGAGCCTCAAAGCAAAACCTCACCTCAGGGAGTCTATATATAGCCTCCTCCAGGGTCAGAGAATATCACAACCTCTGTGACACACTACCTAATTACAAAGTAACAAAAGGTGAGGTGAAAAACAAACCTCTCTTAAGCAAGCTTCTCTTCTCAGGTTCCGAGTGAAACCCATTAAGGGCAGGGAACATCTTGAAATTCCCTTACCATTACAGCATCCAACAATGGCTATACAATCTTTACACGCATTCTACATTTAGCAGAGTTTTTTGAGAAGTCATAGTAAGGGAGTATCAGATAAAATGTTGTTGTTCTATAACAAAAGCCCTGAAAACTCTTTTTATAAATCATATTAGCAATTAATGAAGACACATTTTTAAAATCTTCACTGGCATTATGATTTCCAATCAGTGAGTTAGTTAACACACATTTGGAAAAACCACAAGGGCTGCATGTAAGGAGTGCATGAATGCATGCATGTATGTATGTATGTGTGTGTATGTATATACAGATAGGTATATTTATATATAAAGACAGGCTTCTGTGAAGGATGGGTCATGACAATATAGATGATGTAATCTATTAGTAAAGCAGTGTGGTGAAGTGAAAAAAGTACTGGATTTAGTGTCAGAAAGACCTGGTTTCGAATTCTGACTTATAATAGCAGTAGCAGTTTTAGGAGCTTTCAGAATAGAGACAATAAGGGAATCATTCAACTCATGAGAAAGAAACTATATGGATCCCCTGTACTAGCAATGTAAGCAGGACAGGTTGCTATTTAGTAACTCCATTGCTAGTACCCAGTTCCAGATCATAGTTCATGAGAAATTCCTGAGAAGAGCTCTTGCTGCCCAAAGGTGGCAGAGGCATTGAAGAGTACCATTGTTTGTAGCCATATGGAATCAGGAGCCAAGAGGAATAATATCACTTCTACTCCCAAGGAAGCAGGAACTCTAAGAAGCAGTATCCTCTGGAGTCAAAAGGGGGAAGTAGGCCCTGAGGAGCAGTATCACTTTCTGTCACAAAGAAAGAGGGGTCTTGAGGATCAAGATAAATTTCATTCACAAGGGAGCAACGAACAAACCTCTGAGCAATTCAGAGCACCTTGAAAACACTGAAGACACCAAAACTCCCAGAACTAGCTCTGAAAACAGCATTTTGAAAAAAACCTGAAGCTTGGAACAGTGATGGCCCCACTGCTGGAATAGAGGCTAATTTTTACATGCAGTTCAAAATCAAAAAAGAGTCTGGAAACATAGGCAAACAACAAATAAAGAAACCCAACCATACAAAGCTACTATGGTGGCAGAGGACCTCAAGATATAAACTCAGAAGGCAGAAACATCAAGAGTTACAAAAAATGCCTCAAAATGGGAATTCAACATGAGTCTAACAAAATTTTCTCCAAGAGGTAGACATTGTTTTCAAAATCAGAGTGGTGTAACGCCTTGAACAAGCAATTTTCCAGAGGACAGGGGCTGTGAACAGCTTTCAAGGTTCTGATTACATAATATAGTGAACACTCTATATATTCAGTAACAAACCAGAGCAAAACATGCATAGAAAATCAAAGTACAGGGGCAGCTAGGTGACACAGTAAGAGCCCTGGCCCTGGAGTTAGGAGGACTCAGGATCATTTAGCCCTCAAATACTTAACACCCCCCAAAACTGGCTGTGTAACCTTGGACAACTTAACCCCAATTGCTTTAAAAAAAAGAAAATCAAAGTACATCATGCACAATGTTAGAAATTATCACAGAAAATCAAAATACAGCATTCACTGTGTCACAACTCAACAACTTCTCATTAAAATGGCCACATAGTTTTCACCAAAGTACATTCATTTAGTCAATCACAAAATCCTTAATTGAATCCCAAAGTACAAAAGTCAGAGTTCTACACCCCTAGGTCACAGTAAATCATAAGCTCTGTCAGTACACAGTATCCAAGTAAAGTCTCCTTTTTTCATTACCTTTTTGAGCCTCTTTTACCATTTGAGTTGGTCTATTTTTAAGCTGTTATTTTCCTCAGTCAGACTGTTGACTTTCATTTCACAATTGTCTTGCATTGTTTTCATTTCTGTTCTCAATTTTTCCTCCACTTCTCTTATTTGCTTCTTAAGGTCCTCTACAGCATGTAACCAGTTCGTATTTTTCATTGAATCTTTTGGTGCAGGAGTTCTGACTTCACTGTCTTTGTCCTGTTCCATGCTTTGATCCTTTTTGTCACCAAAATAAGAATGTAAAATTGGGGTACTATGTTTACTTTGCTTCCTTTGCCTTCTCATGTTGCCACTCAATTACTTGACTTTTGGGCTTTTTGCCACAGTAGGACTCTGCCACCAGACAGGGGAGCTTCATTCCAAATGCTGGGGTTTTCTCAGCTGCCAAAGGTATTAGTTGGGTGCCCTCTCTGAACCTCCAGATGCTGTGGCAAGCTGGTCAAACACCCCAGGACTTTCACCCTAGACTGCAATGCGGATCCAGGTAGGTTAACACAAGAGCAATTACCCCTCAGACTGGTTGCTTAGTCCCCCTACCCTCTGTAGGGAAGGCACTGAAGCTGCCATGTGGCAGTGGCTACACAGCTGAGGTGCCTCAGTGGCTTCTTGCCCTGGGGGAAGAGGCTGGTGCACTTCTAAACGACTGTATCCCAAAGTCCACACTGTACTGACCTCTCACTTTGACCTTGGCATCTATGTGTTGATAATTATGGAAACCACAACAGCTATTGTTCCTCCAGCTGGCTGCTGGTCAGGCTGCCCTGGGGCTAAAACTTTCAGCTCATGCAGGGCTGGGATCATCTCCGAGAGCACAGTGCTGGCCAATTCCTACGGGCCTGCCAGGCCTTCCTCAGTGGGAGGTTAGCTTCTCTGTGTCATTTTGTGGGTTCTGTAGCTCCACAATTTGTTCAGAGTCTCCTTTACATGAATTGGAGGTGGTGAGAGCTGGAGACCTGTGGAAGTCCTGTTTCTACTCCAAATAAAGTCTTCTTTCAGCTTGACTTGAGGCTTGCTTTCAGCTTCCATGGTTCCTCTTCCATGGTCCCAGCTCCAACTGTCACCTGGGTTCAAAGACAGGCAAATCCCAGTTCCTTGTCCAGCTCCTTGTACAGTTTTTCATCCAGTTCCCATTCCATACTGAAGTTCACAGTGTACAGTCCACCTTAAGTCCTTCAGAGTTCCTGTTTTCAAGACAAAGCTTGACAGAGCCACAATAATATTCATTCACATTGCTGGCACCATCATCAATTCAATATCTGCCTGTGAAACAAACTCAGACCCACCAACAAGGTCTGAAAACTCAACACAAATCATTGACATAGAAATCAACACAGACCCACAAACAAGGTCCAAGAGGTCAGCACAAATCATCAGTAAAAGTCCCAGCACCTCCAAAACCCTCCTTCAGGACATCTGTAAATATAAAACCAGATAATCCTCTTTCAGGGCTTCCAGTAAAGTCCCAGGGCTTCTGTTTAAAGTATCACAAACTAACATCAGCACAGATAGAACAGACAAACAGAATGCTAGCATACCACAAGTTTTCTCCTTCTTGACTCTGCCACCACAAGAGTTCTTTTCTCAGTTCTTCCATTTCTAGCTTGGAAATTCTCCTTATATGTGGTCATTAGGTCCTCCCCTTACTGTTGCAGAAGTTCATGAGTTCTAGGGTTCACAAGTTGTAGGGTTCACCCATTCTGTTTCTTAACAGACTTGACACAAAGCTCAAAAAAAACTTAAACTGAAAAAAAAAGGTGTTAATTCAATAGCTGAAATAAGGTGTGAACTACTTCTGTGCTTGCTATTACATACTCCAAACATTCTAGTTTAGGAAACATTTGATAGAATTGGCATCTATAAAACTATACTGAATTGGTTCCCCAGAGCTTTTTTTTAGAAGTAATTTTAGCCACAGATGAAGAAGTGTTCTAAAAATCCTGACTACTTTGAAAAGACACAATATAGTTTAAGGAAATAATGAATGTGCTTCATTTTCATGTTAGAATTAATTTTTTAGCATATTAGTATGCTGGTAGATGAGTTGGAAGTAGCACAGAAGACCTAATTATATGATACATGAAATAGAAAAAGGAGAGAGAATTTTAGTATTATTGGAAAATAAGAACACATGAACAAAGAAAGAGCCTGGACATTATGTGTCTAAAAAATATGAATTTAAACTGCCCTAAAACCCCAGAACAAGGGAGTAAAATAAAAATTGAAGGAATACATTGATCACCTTTTACAACCAAGCATTAGCAGCTTTCCAGAGGATGGCTGCTTTGAAGAGCTTTCAAGGTTCTGATCACATAGTATAGCAAACTCTCTATTTATTCAATAACAAACCAAAACAAAACATTCACAGAAAATTGAAGTGCAGCATTCACAATATTACAATTTATCACATAAAATAAAAATGTGGCATTCATAATGACATAACTCAACAACTTAACACTAAAATGGCCACATACTTTTCACCAAAATGGTTACATAGTTTTGAACAAATTACAATCATTTAGTCAATCAATCACTTAGTAACTCAATCATTCAATCATAAAGTACAGAAGGTCAAAGTCCTCCACACATGGGGCACACTAAGTAATACATCAGTTACTATTCATTCATCAGTCACTATGCAGTACCCTCTTAATGAATGGTGGAAAATACACAGGCCATCCACACCTGGGTCACAAGTAAATCCCAATTTCATCACTATTTAGTACCCATGGAGAGATCTTTTCATCTTGACTTGGGGCAGGCTTTCAGCTTCCACAGCTCCTCTTCCATGCTCCCAGCTTCTGCTTGAATCTAACCAATGGCCACCTAAGTTCAAAGGCAGACAGCTCCCAATTACTTGTCCAGCTCTCTGTGCAGTTTCTGCTCCACATTGGAGCTCACAGCATCCAGTCAATCTCAAATTCTTCACAGTCTCTACTCCTGCATAGATAAGGCTTAACAGAGTCACAAGAACATTCATGCACATTAACATACACATTCACATTAACAAAGCCACAGCAACATTTGTACAAAATAGCGGCACCACAGTCATGCTTCCTCAGTCTTGTGCAGCTCCAGCTGGCTCTTGGAAATCCTCAGCAGCTCCAGCTGGCCCTCAGAAGTCTTCAGCATCTTCACTCTCAAAATCAAAATCACTTTCTCCATAGAAGTTCCAGTCCAGCAATAGTAGCCCAGCTTTCAGGTGCTCATCCCAAGAAGTTCTAACTTTCCCAGCTGGGCTTTTTCCTTATATACAGTATTGCTCCTTCCTGTTCAGCTCCTTCCTGTTACTCCAGCAACAGGAGTTCCCTGTTCAGCCCCTTCCTGTAATGTCAGCAACAGGGGTTCATACCTTTTGTTTCTTTTTTTCCTTTCTTTTTTGTCTTTATTAATTTTTTTCATTTACTTTGAGTTTACAAGATTCAGTTGACTATGAGTTTCTATGAGTTTCAAATTTTCTCCCCCTCCTGCCTCTTCCCAACCTCCTCATGGCACCATACAATCAGGTATAGGGTCTACAGATACTTTCACACCAGACATTGGTCAGGTTATAATGAAGGATTGTATTGGATGGAATGAGCAATGGAAAAGAGGAAACCATACCAAACATGACAAAGAAAGAGAGCAGGTAATTTGCTTCAATCTGCACTCAAACTCTATTCTTTTTGGTTCTTTCTCTGAATGTAGACATCTCTCTCCATCATGAGTCTTTTAGAGTGTAGTTATAGCCCTGCACTTCTGAGAAGAGTCCAGTCCATCAAAATTGGTCATCACACATATGTTGTATCTGTAATTGTATACAAATTTTTCCTGGTTCTGCTCTTCTCACTCAGCATCAGTTCGTGTAAACTTCTCCAGGTAGATATGAAATCCATCTGTTTTTCATTTATTATGATGCAATAGTATTCCATTACATGCATATACCATAATTAGTTTAGCCATTCCCCAATTGATAGATATCCCTTTAATTTCCAATCCTTTGTCAACACAAAAAGAGATGCTATAAATATTTTTGTACATATAGGTCTTCCTCCCCTTTCTGTGATCTCTTTGGGATACAACCCTAGAAGTGGTATTCCTGGGTCAAAAGATATGAAATTACATATAGCTTTTTGGGCATAGTTCCAGATTGCTCTCCAGAATGTTGGATCAGTTCACAGTTCCACCAGCAATGTATTAGTGTTCCAATTTGCCACATCCTCTCTAGGATTTGTCATTTTCTTGTTTTGTCATCTTAGCCCATCTGACTGGTGAGATGTGGTACCTCAGAGTTGTTTTGATTTGCATTTCTCTAATCAATAGTGATTTAGAGCATTTTTTTTCATATGCTTATAGATACCTTTAATTTCTTCCTCTGAGAATTGTCTGTTCATCTACTTTGAGCATTTATCAATTGGGAAATGACTTGTATTCTTATAGATTTGACTCAATTCTCTGTATATTTTAGAAATGAGGCCTTTATCAGAGACATTCATTGTAAAAATTCTTTCCCCATTTCCCATTTTCCTCTTAATCTTGGTTACATTGGCTTTGTTTGTACAGAAGCTTTTCAGTTTCATGTAATCAAAGTTATCCATTTTACATTTTATAATGCACTCTAATTCTTTTTTGGTCATGAAATTTTACCCTCCCCATAAATCTGATTGGTAAACTATTCCTTGCTTTCCCAGATTACTTACAGTATTATCCTTTATACCTAGATCACACATGCATTTAGACTTAATTTTGGTATATAGTGTTAGATAATGCCCAGTTTCTGCCATACTATATTCCAGTTTTCCCAGCAGTTTTTGTCAAATAGTGAGTTCTTATCCCGAAAAATAGGGCCTTTGGATTTATCAAAGAGTAGATTATTATAGTCATTGACTGATGAGTCCTTTGTACCCAATCTATTCCATTGATCCACTGCTCTATTCCTCAGCCAGTACCAAGTAGTTTTGATGACTGCTGCTTTATAAAACAGATTAAAATCTGGTATAGCTAGGCTACCTTCCCTAGCATTTCTTTTCATTAATACCCTTGATATTCTGGACCTTTTGTTATTACAAATTAATACTGTTACTATTTTTTCTAGGTCTATAAAGTAATTTTTTTCATAAATCCATCGGTATAGCAGTAAATATGAAATTTAATTTAGGTAAAATTGTTATTTTTATTATATTTACTCAATCCAGCCATGTGCAATTAATGTTTTTTCAAATTAGTTAGATCAGACTTTATTTGTGTGAGAAGTGTATTGTAGTTGTGGTCATATAGCTCCAGGGTTTGTTTTGGCAGGTAGATTCCCAAATATTTTATAATGTCTACAGTCACTTTAAATGAGATTTATCTTTCTTTCTCGTTCTGTTGGATTTCATTAGAATTATACAGTAATCGGGGTGGCTAGGTGGCACAGTGAGTAAGAGCAGCAGCCTCGGAGTTGGGATGACCTGGGATCGAAACCGGCCTCAGAAAATGAGCACCCACACATAAATAATGACTAGTCATGTAACCTTGAGCAAGTTACTTAGCCCCAATTGCTTAAAAAAAGAATTATACAAGAATGCCAAGGATTTATGGGGGTTTATTTTATATCCTGCAACTTTGCCAAATTTATTTATTGTCTCAAATTAGTTTTATTTGATTCTTTAGGATTTTCTAAGTATGTCATCATATCATCTGCAAAGAGTGATAATTTGGCTCTTCTTTGCACAATTTGATTCCTTCAATTTCTTTTTCTTCTCTAACTGCCACTGCTAACATTTCTAGCACCAGATTGAATAAAAGCGGTTATAGTGGACACCTTTGTTTCACCCTGATCTTATTGGAAATGCTTCTAGTTTATCCTCATTACATATCATACTTGCTGATAACTTTAATTAGATGCTACTTGTTATTTTAAGGAAGGCTCCATTTATTCCTATACTTTCTAATGTTTTTAATAGGAATGAATGTTGTACTTTGTCAAAAGCCTTTTCTGCATCTGTACCCCTTAATAAGGTTTTTTTATTGTCATTTTGTTTAATTTATACCCATAGCCTCTACTTGTCTATAAACAGTTTGCTCTTATTAAATAACAGGGTGTGTGTGTGTGTGTGTGTGTGTGTGTGTGTGTGTGTGTGCTCATGTGTGTTTCTTGTTTACCTTTCTATGTCCCTCTTGCATCTCATAATTGGAGGTTGAATTTTCCATTGAGCTCTGGCTTTTTCATCAGAAAGGTCTGAAAATCTGTTATAGTGTTGAATGACCATCTCCTTGCCCAGAATAATATGTTTAGTTTCTCTGCTTAGGTGATCCTTGGTTGTAACCCATGCTCTTTTGCCTTTTGAAAAATTGTATTCTACTTCCTCTGATCTTTCAGTGTCAAGGCTGCCAAATCTTGTCGGATCCTAACTGTGGTACCATGATATTTGAATTGTTTCTTTCTGGTCACTTGAATATTTTCTCTTTTGCCTAATAGTTCTGGAGTTTGGCCACAACATTTTGAGGACTTTTCAATTTGAGATCTCTTTCAGGAGGTGTTTGGTGGATTCTTTCGGTTTTTATTTTATCCTCTGGTTCTAGTATCTCAGGGCAGTTTTCCTCGATGAGCTCTTGGATGATGTCATCCAGGTTCATTTTTTCATCATGATTTTCCAGTAGGCCTATCATTCTCAGATTATCTCTCCTGGATCTGTTTTCCAGGTAATTTATTTTTCCACTGAGACATTTTACCTCTTTTTCTAATTTTTCATTCTTGAAGTTTTGTTTGACTAATTCTTATTTCCTCCATAGAGTTATTTGCTTCAATTTGGTTGATTCTAGTTTTTAGTGAATTATTTTCCTTGGTTAGTTTTTGGAATTCCTTTTCAATATCACGCATTTTTCTTTTAAATGAGTTGTTTTCTTCATTGTAATGTTCTTCTAATTTTTCAATTTTGATTTTAAAAGAATTATTTATTTTATCTTCCATCTCTCTAATTTGATTTTCAAAATTCCTTTTGAGCTCTTCTAAGAGTGCTTTCTGTGCTTGAGACCAGTTCCTTGTTGAGGCTTCAGCTGTGGGTGTGGAGCCAACACTGTCTCCCTCTGAATTTGGTTCCTCCCTCTCAGGATAGTAGGACTCCAGAATCTTTGTCTTTGCAGTCTGCTTTCTACCCTTTTTGAGGCAGGGTCCTAGCCCTCCCCTTCATCTAGGATTCCCAAGCCCTTACTGTTTAAGGTTTTGCCCTGGGGCAATAATTACTATTTTTTCAGAGTTGGGGGGGGGGGTTTGGAGCAGCCAGGGTTCACTTTGCTACCCTGGTCCTGGAGGTCCACATAGGGCCTTTTAAAATTTCTGGGCTGTGGATTGGTAGTCCCAGGATTAGTTGCTGCCCCTGCCAGGGGCTCTGTATTTGATTCTTACCCTCCTCTGTCCAGTCCTAGACCTTTGGTGATAGGCCTGGAGATGGCCTTTGTGGTTGGTGGGTCAACTTGCTTCCATGTTGATCAGGCCTCATCTGGGCCTCTGTTTACCTTCTGGTTCTTTAATAGAGGCTTAATACAAAACTAGGTTCTAAGTACCTGTCAGCTTAGCAATACAAAGGCATCTTCAAATTTCATTACTATTACACACTTCTAGAAAGGGATACTAAAATGAAAACTCCCAGGAATAATATAGCCAAATTTCGGAGCTTCCGGATCAAAGAGAAAATACTTCAAGGAACCAGAAACAAACCAAATACCATGAAACCAGTGAGGATCATACATGATTGGCAGCTATCTCATTAAAGGTGCTGAGGGCTTTTGATATTATATTCTGGCAGGCAAATGTGGCTAGGATTGCTATCAACATAATATACCAAGAAAAATTAAGTATAATACTTCTAGGGAAAAATGGATATTTGATTAAATAGATGACTTTTAAGCATTCATGATGAATGCTGGAAGTGAAGAGAAAATTTGACTTGCAAATATGAGACTCAAGAGAAACATAAAATGATAATCATGAGAGAGAACTTGTAAGGTGCTCAATAAGATTAAACTATTTGCATTTTTTTCTGGCAGCTAGATGGCTCAGTGGATATCATTCTAGGTCTGGAGTTAGCAAGTTTCATCTTCCTGATTTCAAATCTGGTCTTAACCATTTAGTAGTGGTGTAACACTGGGTAGGTCACTTAATGTCTTTTGCTTCACTTTCCTTATCTTTAAAATGATTTGGAGAAGGAAATAGGAAAGTACTTCAGTATCTTTGACAAGAAAACTCGAAATGGGGTCTTGAAGTGTGAGATATAATTAAAAATGACTCAACAAAACCAACATTTGTATTACTACATTGGATGATGGTATATGAAACTACTAAGAATGTTTTCACTACTAGGGCAGTTGGAAGGACTGTACATAGGCAGAGGGCACTTCAGTGAGTTTTCTTGTGTTGGGATGATCTAAAAACTGGATGGCTGTTAAATAGGGATTCCCTGGAAGAAGTGGGGAAGGGAGAGAAAGAGTAGGGGAAATTATCTCACAAAAAAGTAGTGCCCAAGGAAGAGCTTTTTTGAGGAAAGGAAAAATAATGAAGAACCTCACTCTCATCTAATTGGGTTCAAAGAGGGAAGAATATTTTTATACATTCCATTGGGTATAGAAATCTGTTTTACCCAATAGGGTTACAAGAAGGTAAAGAGATAAGAGAAAGGGGAAGGGATGATAAAGAGAGTGTATATTAGGGGAGGTGGTAATGAAAATCAAAACAGACATTTAAGGAGGGACAGGAAAAAAGAGATAAAAATAAAACAGAAGAAAATAAGATGCAAGGAAATTCACACTTGGTAATCATAAATATGAATGTAAATGTGATGAACTCACCCATAAAAAAAAGTGGATAGAAAATTGGATTAGAAACCAGAATCCAACAATATGTTGTTTATAAGAAACAAACTTGAAACACACACACACACACACACACACACACACACACACACAGAGCAAAAAAATAAGGTGCTAGATCAGAATCTGTTATGCCTCAGCTGATGTAAAAAAAATGAAAAGATAGGGAGGTGGAGCCAAACTGGGGAGTAAATGAAGTGACTCATCTGAGCTCTTTCCCAAAATATTCCAAATATTTTTTTTCCAAATGCATTATTAACTTCTGGCTTACATCATTCATTTCTATCAGATTTTGAGTTAAAATTTTTCCCCATTTTTCCCCTACCCACCACCCCAGAATAACAGTCATACAGGATATACCCTCAACCAATCCCTCCCATCACTTCTCCCATACCGCCTTTGAATTTTCCAGTGGGGCAAGGTGAATCCCCGAGCCTCATTACCTGCACATCTTATCTCCCATAGTTTGATATATTGTAAAAGACTGACTACATTTCCCTCCCTCCCATCCCACCTTCCACCTGGTCTTCTCCCCAGCTTGATCCTGTCCCTTTTCAAAAGTGGGTGCTTCCAACTTCCCTTCCCCCCCAGCCCACCCTCCCCTCCACCACTTTCCACCATCCCCTTCCTCCTCATACTCCTGTAGGGTGGGACATCTATTTAGTATGCATGTCATTCTCTCCCAGGTCCAAATTCAGTGAGAATAAGGTTTTGCCTTTTTGCCTTCCTGTTCCTCCCCTTGCCTGCAACCGCTTTTCCCTGCCTCCTCTACAGGAGACAACTCACCCCATTGTCTCTCCCCGTTACCCCTCACCATATTACTCTCTCACCTCTTAACCTCACTTTTTAAGTATCATCCCTTCCTATTAAGTTCGACCCATGCCCTCTATCTGTGTATACCTGAAAACATATATACACACATTCACATATATATTTATATGCCCCTATATCCTTCTTCAACTATTTTCACACTAAGAAAAGTTTCATCAGTTAAGTTATTGTTTTTCCCTGTAGGAATGTAAATACATCAACATTGATAAGTTAATAGCGATTTCTTTTCCCTGCTTACCTTCTCAAGCATCTCTTGCTTATTGTATCTGAATGTCAGATTTTCTATTCAACTCTGATTTTTTCCTCAAGAATGCTTGAAAGTCCTCTATTCCACTGAATGACCAAATTTTCCCCTGAAACATGATACTCAGTTTTGCTGGGTAGGTGATTGTTGGTTTCAATCCCACATCCTTTGACCTGTGGAATAGCATATTCCATGCCCTTCAATCCCTCAGTGTAGAAGCTGCCAGATCCTGTGTTATCCTGATTTTATTTCCACAATATTGAAATTGTTTCTTCCTGGCTGCTTGTAATATTCTCTCCTTGATCTGGGAATTCTGGAGCCTGGCTACAATATTTCTAGGAGGTTTCTTTTTGGGATCTTTTTCAGGAGGTAATCAGTGGATTCTTTCAACCTCTATTTTGCCCTCTGGTTCTAAAATATCAGGGCAATTTTCCTTGAGAATTTCTTGAAGGATGGTTTCTAGATTCTTTCTTTGATCATGGTTTTCAGGTAGTCCAATAATTTTTAAATTATCTTTCCTGGATCTATTTTCCAGGTCAGTGGTTTTTCCCATGAGATATTTCACATTGCCTTCTATTCTTTCATTTGTTTGGATCTGCTTAACAGCATCTAGATTTCTCATAAAGTCACTAGCTGCCATTTGCTCCAGTCTAATTCTGAAGGAATGATCCTCCTCAGTGAGCTTTTGAGATTCTTTTTCCATCTGGCAAATTATGCTTTTTAAGGCATTCTTCTCCTCTTTGCCTTTTTGAGCCTTTTTAGCCATTTGAGTTAGTCTATTTTTTAAGGTGTTATTTTCCTCAGTCAGGCTGTTGACTGTCATTTCATAATTTTCTTGCATCTTTCTCAGTTCTCTTCCAAGTTTTCCCCCCACTTCTCTTATCTGTTTCTTAAGGTCCTCTAGGGCCTGTAGCCAGCTCGTATTTTCATTTGGAGCTTTTGGTGCAGGATTCCTGACCTCACAGTCCTTCTCCTGTTCCATGCTTTGATCCTCTTTGCCCCCAATATAGGAATCTAATGTTGCATTTTTCTGTCTGTTTCCTTTGCCTAGGCACGGTGCCACTCAGTTACTTGACTTTTGGGCTTGTTGCCACAGTAGGACTTTGCCACTAGCTAGGGGAACTTCCGTCCCAAACATTTGGGTTTTCCCAACTGCTGGAGGTATTAGTTGGGTGGCCTTTGTGAAGCCTCCACACACTCTGGCAAGCTGGTTACACACTGCAAGACCTCCTCCCCATACTGCAATCCAGATCCAAGAAGGGTAAAGTAAGAGCGCCTACCCCTCAGACTGATTGCTGGATCCCCCTACAGTTAGCAGGCCAAGAGCTGAAGCTGCAATACGGCAACATGGCACAAGCTGTGGCTGCTCCTCAGCGGCTTCTAGTCCCCAGGGAAAGGAGCTGATGCATTCTCCCAACCAGTCCCAAAGTCCATAGAGCACTGACCTCTCACTTTGTCCCAGGCATCAGAAATGCCATAGCTGCTGGTGTTCTGGGGTCCCTCTAGCCTGTCTGCTGATCTGGCTGCCCTTGGGTTAAAACCGCGACTCATAAGGGCCTGGGGCTCCCAGAGCGCTGTGCTGGCCACTCCCTGCCGGGCTGCCAGACTGTCTTCAGCAGAGGGTTAGCTTCTTTGTGTCATTTTGTGGGTTATGGAGCTTCAGAGGTTGTTCATAGTCCCCCTTTTACATGTTTTTGAAGTGGTGTGGGCTGGAGCTCCGTGGAAGTGCTGTTTCAACTCTGCCATCTTGACTCTGCCTCTCCAAATATTTTTAAGTGACTCTAAACAGTTTTACAGTGGCAGAACCCATCTAAGGATGATGTGAAACCATTTTCCAGGTCAAGACAACTTGGAAGTTCAGCAAGAAAGGTCAGTTGCACCAGGGTGAGGAAGGAGCTAGGAATCATCAGTGCAGACTCTGCTGAAAGAGATTCCAAAATGAAAATACCCAGGAGTTCCAGACCTCTCAGGTTAGAGAGAAAATTCTGCGAGTAGCCATAAAGAAACAATTGAAGTATCACGGAGCCACATTCAGGATCATATAAGATTGAGCAGCTTCTACATTAAAGGCTTGGAATATGATATTCTGGAGAGCAAAAAAAGCTAGGATTACAAAAAAGAATCACCCATCAATCAAAACTGATTATAATCCTCTAGGGGGAAAATGGACATACAATTAAATAGAGGCCTTTCAAGCATTCCTTATGAAAAATCTAGAGATGAATAGAAAATTCAACTTTCACATTCAAGATGCTAAATAAGCATAAAAAGATAATCTGGAAAGAAATACCATCAGATATTTGATAACGTTAAACTATTTATATCCCAACATGGGAAAATGATATTTTAAAATCCTAAAAACATTCTCGGTATTAGGGCAGTTAAAAGGAGTATATATATATATATATATATATATATATATATACATATATATATATATATATATGTAGATAGATATAGATATAGATAGATAGATATCTATATCTATATATCTATTTCTATAGCTATATATATAGTCAGAAAGCAGAGGTGTGAGTTGAATGTGATAGTATTATTATCTGAAAAATAAGGGATGACAAAGAAGAATACACTCAGATAAAGGGAAAGGGAAAGGTAGAAAAGGATATATTATCTGGCATAAAAGAGATCTGAAAGAGATTTTACAATGGAAGGCAAAATGGATGAAGGAGAGAATGGAGCACATGAACCTTACTGTCATTAGAATTGACTCAAATAGAAATAATTTGCACATAGTTGGGTGTAGAAATGTATCTTACCATATAGGAAAAGTAGGAATAGCAGAGTGTAAGAGAAGAGGAGGGAACTTGATAGAAGTGAGGGTAGTTTGGGAGAGGTAAAAGTCAGAAGCAAAACACTTGAGAATGGACAGTGTAAAAGGAGAGAGAGTAGGATAAATAAGTAGGAAAGAGGATGAAGGGAAATAAATAGTTGGTAGTCATTACTATGCAAAATTATAGTAAATTACTCTGATAAAGACTTCATTTCTCAAATATATAGAAACTTGAGTTAAATTTATGGAAATAAGAGCCATTCTTTAATTGATAATTGGTCAAATGATATGAACAAGTTTTCAGACAAAGTAATGAGAAGTATCCCTAGTTATATGGCTCTAAATCACTTTTGATGAGAAAAATGCACATTAAAATAATTCTGAGTTTACTACCTCACACCCATCAGAATGGCTAATATGATAGAAAAGGAAAATGACAAATGTTGGATGGGATGTGGGAAAAATAAAACGCTAATGTTCTATTGGTGAAGTTGTATACTTGATTCAACCATTCTGTAGATCAATTTGTAACTATGCCCAAAGGGCAATAAAACCATGAATACCCTTTGACCAAGCAATAACAATATTAGCTCTGTACCCCAGAGATAAAAAACCCAAAAGGAAAAGGACCTACATTTAGAAAAATTATTTATAGCAGCTCTTTTAGTGGTGGCAAAGAATTAGAATTTGAGGGAATGTCCATCAATTGGGGAATAAATAAACAAAGATTTTGTATATTATTGTGATGGAATACTATTATGCTTTAAGAAATGATGAGCAGAAGGATGCCCTCAGAAACAACAACAACAACAACAACATGGAAACACTTAGATGAAGTGATGCAAAGTGAAATGAACAGAACCAGGAGAACATTGTATATAGTAACAATAATATTTTATAATGATCTGCAATTAATAGCTATTAATATTGTAATGATCCAATACAGTTCTGTAGGACTTTTGATGAAAGGTGCTGTCCATCTCTAGAGAAAGAACTGGTAGGGCTTGAATGCAGATCAAAAATACTTTTTCTTTAATTTTTTCATTTTTTCTTGCATTTTCTGTCTGTAAGACATCTAAGAATGATGTATTGGGAAATGTGTTTTGCATGACTACAAATATCTAACTTGTGTCAAAATGCTTGCCTTCCCAATGACCAGAGGAGGGAGGAAGGAAAGAATATGAAAATGAGAACTGAAAATAAAAAGAATGTTAAAATTGATTTTACATATAAATGGGGAAAATAAAGTATTAAATAAGATTTTAAAAAGGTAGGGATAGCATTCTGGATCTAAAAAAAAAACAAAAAACAAAAAGAGGCTTAATTAAAACTAAGAAGGGGAACTGCATCCTGCTAAAAGGCACCATAGACAATGAAGTAATGTCAATACTTAAAATACATATGTCAATCAGTATAGCATCCAAATTCTCGTAGGAAAAGTTAAATGAATATGGGAGGAAATTGATGGCAAAACTACATCATCTTTCCAGTCTAAGAGCTAGGTAAATCAAAATGTAGAATAAATAAAGTAGATGCATAAAATTGTAGAAATTTAGACATGATAGACCTGTGGAGAAAACTGAATGGAAAAAGAAGGAATTATACCCCTTTATCAGTTGTATATAACACCTTCAGAAAAATTAAACATGTATTAAGGCATAAATATCTCACAACCATATGAAGAAAAGGAGAAATATTAAATTCACCCTTTTTAGACCATAATGCAATAAAATTACATTAAACAAAGGTCCAGGGAAACCCAGGTTAAAATGAATGGGAAATTAAATAATCTAACACTAAAGATTGAGTCAAGGAGCAAATTAAAGAAATAATCAATAATTTCATTAGAAATGATGAAAATTGATACAGCATATAAAAATTGTGAGATGGAGCCAAAGCAGTACTTAGGGGAAAATTTATAATTCTAAATGCTTAAATCAATAAGAGAAAAATAACATTAATGAGTTGGTAATGCAACTAAAAATACTTGAAAAAAGAACAATTAAAAAAAAACCCTCAAACATCAAAATGAAAATTCTGAAATTCAAAGGAAAAATTAATAAAATTGAAAGTAAAAAAGTTTGTTCAAATAAAAATAGGAGCTGATTTTATTTTAAAAATCAACAAAATCGATAAACTATTAATTTGGTTTAAAAAGATTTTAGAAGCAAACCAAATTTCCAGTATCAAAAAATGAAAAAGGGCAAAAAAAAAAAAAAAAAGAAATTGGGGGTGGCTAGGTGGCGCAGTGAGTAGAGCATCAGCCCTGGAGTCAGAAGGACCTGAGTTCGGATCTGAACTCAGACACTTAACGCACACACAAACAAAAACCTAGCCGTGTGACCTTGGGTAAGTTACTTAACCCCAATTGCCCTCCAAAAAGCAAAAAAAAAAAAAAAAAGAAAAGAAAAAAAAAAGAAAAAGGTGAATTCAACACCAATGAAAGAAAAATCAAAGCAATTATTAGGAGATATTTTCTTCAATTATATGTCAATGAAACTGACAATATATAGTTGCATCCTTACAAATCATAAATTACACAGATTAATAAAAGAGGAAATAAAATATTGAAATAACACTATTTTAATAACCCTAATTTAGAAAAATAAATTGAATAAATCATAAATGAACCCCCTAAGAAAATGTCCCTAGGACCCAAAGGATTTATGATTAAATTCTATCAATCATATGATTAATACCAATACTATATGAGCTGTTTGAACAAATAAGTTAAAGAAAGAATCCCACATAATTCCTTTCCTGACACAAATCTGGTTTTGATTTTTAAACAGAGAAAACAAAGACAGAGAAAGAAAACTATAGGCTATAGGAGATTATAACAATATATCACAAAGATCATATTCTATGACCATATGGAGTTATGCTAGGAATTAAGGGATGATTCAATATTACAAAAACTATCAGTATAATTTACGTCAATCACAAAAACAACAAACATTACAATCTCAACTGATAGAAGAAATGCTTTATGACAAAATACAATACCTATATCCTATTAATGTATAAGAAATCATACAAATAAATGAAGACTTTTTGGAAAAGAACAGTAGTATCTATGTAAAACCAAGGGAAAGCAATATCTATAATGGGGATAAGCTTGAATCCTTCCCAATAAGATCTAGGTTGAAGCAAGATGTTCACTATCACCACTATTATATTATCTTCAAAATATTACCTATAATAATAAGAGAAGAAAAATAAATTGAAGGAATAAAAAATAAGCAACAAGGAACCAAAACTATCAATCTTTGCAGATTACATGCATATCCTCAGTCTAGGAATAAACAATACTTGTTGGAGAGCCAGGAAGGTTTTCATTATATTTATTTTACATTTATTCTGTCCTGAATAAATTTGTAGCCTCCTGAAAAGACTACCAAGAATTAAAGAAATGCAACCCTTTTTTGCTGCTTCCATTCGAATTTCTTGTCTAGTTCCTCCCTTCAGAACTGGGATTGGTCCCAGCTCTTCTGGATTACAATCTTTCTGATCTGACTGCTACATAGTCTAGTTAAACGTGTGTTAATGAAAGGTTGCTGACTATTCCTGAGCCCCACCTGGTCTGAGCTAGCTTAGCTTAGGCCTCTTCCAGGAGGAAACTTTACAGAATTCTCCCAGCTATATGATTGAATATGGTGCTTCCTCCTTTCTTCCCTTTCCCTTATTTATACCTTCTTGTATGTCCTGTGCAGGATCGGTTTTTGAAACACCTATTGTTCCTATAGAATCTGTGGAAACCAAACTGTCAGCATTTCTCACAACATGATTGCATACTTTGAGAACCCCAGAGAATCAACTGAAAAATCTAGTTAAAATAATTAACAACTTGATGCATTTGTAGAATATAATATAAACCCACAAAAATCAATAGCATTTCAATATACTACCCACAAAACTCAGCATCAAGAAATAGAAAAAGAAATTCCATTTAAAACAATTGCAGAATGTTTAATATACTTGGGAGTCTACCTGCCAAGACAAACTCCTGGGAATGATATGAACACAAATTGCAAAATGCTTCTTATACAAATAAATTCAGACCTAAAATTGGAGAAAAGTCAATTGCTTATTAGTGAACCAATATTACAAAAATGATGATAATGCTTAAATTAATTTGCTCATTCACTGCCACACTAATCAAAGTACCCATGAATTATTTTATAGAGTTAGAAAAATTGTAAAAAATTCTTCTGGAAGAACAAAATATCAAGAATTTCAAGAGAAACAATGAAAAAATGTGAAAGGGATGGTTTAGCAGTGCCAAATTTCAAACTATTTTACAAAACAGTGAACATCAAAATAATCTGGTACTGACTAAGAGATAGAGTGGTGGATCAATGAGAAGAATTATGTACATAATGCAGAGTAGTAAATTATGTACATAATACACACTAGTAAATGACCAAAATAATCTAGTGTTTCATAAACCAACAGATCTGAGCTTTGGGAGCAATAATTCATCATTTGACAAACATTACTGGGAAACTCGGGAAGCAGTTTTGCAGAAATTAGACGTATATTAACAGCTCACACCATCTATGAATATAATGTCAAAATAAGTACATGATTTAGATGTAAAAAGTGGCAAAATAAGCACATTTTGGGATCCTGGAAAAATTTACTTTCAGGTCTATGGATGAGGAAAGAGATTATGACCAAAGAACAGATAGAAAGGATCACAAGAAAGGAAAGGGGTCATTTTGAGTATAAGAAATATTTTTTTTTTTTACAAATAAAACCAATTTAGCCAAAATTAGATGGAAAGAAGGGAGATTTTACAGGTTTCTCTCATAAATACTTCATTTCTCACACATATGGTGAAATGCCCTAAAATTACACATTTATAAGAGCCAATTCCCAATTCAAAAATGGCTTTAAAATGTGAATAGTAAGTTTTCAGAAAAACTCAAAGCTATCAACACTCAAATTTTATAAATGCTCTAAATCACTATTGATTAGAGAAATGCAAATTAAAATAATTCTGGGGGCACCCTAAAACACCTCCTATATTAGCTAAAAATACCAAAAAAGAAAATGATATTTGCTATATGGAATGTAGAACATTTGGGGCACTACTGCATTGTTCAGAGTTGTGAACTAGCCCAACTATTCTGGAGAACAAATTGAAGCTGCACCTAAAGGGCTACTAAATTTTACATTTCCTTTGACTCTGCAATATCACTATTAAGTCTATATCACAAAGAAATCCAAAAAAGGTGAAAAATCTTTATTTGTACAAAAATATTTATAGCAGATCTATTTGTGGTGGCAAAAATTATGAATTAAAGTGATACCCATCAACAGGGGAATGATTAAACTAGTTGGGATGTATGATTGCATGGAATACTATCATACTATAAGAAATAATTAGTAGGATGGTTTCAGAAAAAAAATTGAAATATCTGCATGAACTTATGTAAAATCAAATGAGTAGATGCAAATAAAATCGGATTTAAATAATTTCACAAATATCAGTTGTTCATGGGTAAGCAGGGCCAGTATAATACAAATAACAATTTAACCCAAACTAATTTTTATTTTTAATACTATCCAAATTAAACTACCATAATTTTTTTTAGAATCAGAAAAAATAATAACAAAGGTCATTTGGAAAAACAAAAAGGCAAGAATGTCAAAGGAAATAATGAAGAATATAAAGAAAACATCATAAACTATATTATAAGGCAGTGATTACCAAAACTATCTGGTACTGGGTAAGAAATAGAAAGGTAGATCAATGGAATGGAATAGATTTATAATTCACCACAGTGAATCACTACAGTAAACTTGTGTTTGACAAATGTGAACTCTTAAGATTTGGGGATAAGAATTCAGTTATTTGGTAAAAATTGTTGGGAAAACTGCAAAGCAGTATAAGCAAAACTGGGCATAGACCAATATTTTACACCATTTACCAACATAAGGACAAAATAGATACATGACCTGTATATGAATATAAATTTTTACAAGACAATTAGAAGAACAAAGAATGTATTGTTTATCAAACTTATGGATAGGCAAGAAATATATGAACAAGAGATACAGAGGAGGGGGCAACTAGGTGGCACAGGTAATAGAGCACTTAACACCAATTGCTCTGCCTTATCCCCCACCTAAAGAAAAGACAAAAAAAGAGATAGGGAAGTAAAGCCTAAAATATATAATTTTGATTACATTAATTTTTTTTGTTTGTTTTTGGAGGGGCAGTTGGGATTAAGTGACTTGCCCAAAGTCACACAGCTAGTAAGTGTTAAGTGTCCGAGGCTGAATTTGAACTCAGGTCCTCCTGATTCCAGGGCCAGTGCTCTATTCCACCTCTATTCCACCAGTGCTCTGTACCACCTAGCTGCCCCAGATTACATTAAATTTGAAGGTTTTATAAAAATAAAACAAATATAGCCAAGATCAGAAAGAAAACAGAAAATTGGGGAAAACATTTATAGAAAGTTTCTCAGATAAAAGTCTCATATCTCAGACTTATGAAGAACTTTGTCAAATCTGTAAGAATACAATTCATTCCACAATTGATAAAAGTTCAAAGGATATGAACAGGCAATTTTCCCACAAAGAAATCGAAATAACATAGTCATATGAAAAAAATGATCTGTCATCAACTGGTTAGAATACAAATTAAAATAACCTTGAAATATTATTTTATACTTACCAGATTGGCTGAAATGATAGAAGAGGAATGTAACAAATGTTGGAAGGCATATTGAAAAATTGGAATGCTAATTCATTGTTGGTAGAATTTTGAATTGATCCAACTAGAGAGCAATTTGGAAATATACTCAAAGAATTATTAAACTACTTATATCCTTTGACCCAGAAAAACCACTACTTGGTCTATTTCTGAAGATAATGATGGAAAAAGGAAAAGGCCTTGTTCTATCATGTTTATAACAATTCTCTTTGCAGTATCAAAGAACTGGGAATTGAAGGGATGTCCATCAATTGGTGAAGGACTGAAAAAGTTGTGATATATGATTGTGATAGCATACTATTACAAAAAATGGTGTGCTCATTGATTTTAGAAAAAAACTATAGAAAGACTTGCATGAAAAAAAGAAGAGTGAAACTAGTAGAAAAAAGAGAACATTGTATACACACTATTAGCAGTATTGTTTTAAGAACACTTTGAGTGAATAAGTTATTTTGTAGATATAAATACCCAAATTAACTACAAAGGACATATGAAGAAAGATGCTATATGAATCCAGAGGAATAACTGATAAGTAGAATTATGTATGAAATAATTTTACATATATATATATATATATATGTCTCTATTTATTATAAGTAACAATAATCTTTTTTGGGGGGAGTTAACAAACTTACTTTAATCAAACAAACATATATTACCTAGTTCAGGGGGAAAAGGTCAGCACCCCAAACTTCAAAGTATACAGACAGATCAAACAGACAGGCTTCCAAACTGTCCAACCATTATATCAATACCAAATCACAGTTGCCAGATAGGGAAGCATCAACATCTGGGTTTTCAAAGCCAGGCTCTCAACGGCTGCACAGAGTCTCATCTGGTCAAATCACACAACACTTCTCAAAGTGAGCCCCAAAGCAAAGCCTCACTTTAGGGATTATATAGCCTTCTGCTGACTCAGAGAAATGTCACAACCCTCTTGACCCACTGTGCAATCACACAGCTTCTAGGTGTGGGCATTCCTGAAAACCAAGCCTTCTGCTACAGGCTCCATATGACCACATTCAGCCTATTAGGAGGCAGAGTATGTTTTCAAATCAAGGAAGGTTCTCAGAGTCTCTTAAACCAATCAAAGTCTCTTAAGCCAGTCAAAGGCCTAGGGGCAGGGAAGATATTTAAATCTACATTTCCATTACATTCTGCCCCAAGATCTTTCATGCCATAGCATACATAATTTACATTTAGATTTGCACTAAACATCTCTTAGGTCACATTTTTAAGGTACATATAAAGTTACCAAAGTGGCCACTGGGCCTTAAACACAAAGTACATTGCATTATTACATCAATTCAAAACAAGAGTCCAAATAAAGTTCTTTTGGGAGGAGGGGGGTGTCCTTCCCATAATACTGTTCCAGCCCCTGCTTCTAAGTCCAGAGAGGGGGATGGGCAACAAAATCAATGTGGGGTCCTTGGGGGTCCATGGTACTTTACCCCACCCACCATAGTCACAACTCCATCCTCCCCCTGGGTCCAAAACTGTGGGATGAAGCAAGGAAACACATTCAGTGCCCCTGCTTTGCCTCACAGTCCTTATCTTGTCCAGTGGCTGAATTCCAAACTCCTGGGTCCCTTCTCTTCCTGCAGAAGGCAGCAGCTCCTGGCTTCTCCACAGGTCTCCATTCAGGCAGCTCACCATTCCTGCTCTCAGTTCAGTGAAATCAGCATGCAGGCCATTTTTCTCTCCTGCTCCATGGCTCCACAGAATCACAGCTACCACAACTGGGAAACAAACAATTATCCCAGCCCCCATACTTTCCTTTTACTCAGCAGATCCCATCCCTCATCACCGTTTTGTAGCAGCAAGCACCCCAACATCCCCGGGTGGCTGCCAACACTTAGATCTGCTTTTCAAAAGGAAAGCAACTCAAAATGGGTTAACAAGCTTACTTTAACCAAACAAATATATATTACCTAGTTCAGGGGAAAAACGTCAGCACCCCGAACTTCAGAGTATACAGACAGATCAAACAGACAGGCTTCCAAACTGTCCAACCATTATATCAATACCACATCACAGTTACCAGAGAGGGATGCATCAACACCTGGGTTTTCAAAGCCAGGGGGCTCTCAACGGCTGCCCAGACTCTCACCTGGTCAAATCACACAACACTTCTCAAAGTGAGCCCCCAGTAACAATAATCTTACCAAGAACTTCACGTGGCCATTAGTAAATTGAGGAAAATATTGTTATTTAACATTCTTCCAAATGGGTAACCTTGCAGGCACAATTGTCGTTCAAAAAACATAATCTTTTATCTTCCTCTCTCCAACACAGATCTCTTCCCTGGTTCCTCATTGGCTGGGTAATGAAGAGTTAACAACCTATCTGAAAATGCCTAGCCCCCCTGATGCCCTCCTGCCCTCCCTCCCCCCATGTGGGTCGCCCCCCATGATTACAATTCCCATTTGCACATCTCAGGCACTGTATTTTTCTTTCTACCTTTTAGAACAATCCTAACTTAAGATTTCTGTATCACTCAGATTTTATGATCTCCATAAGCATGAGAAAGGAATTTCTCAGTTGATAAGGGAATTGAACCCAGGAAATCTGTGTTTCCCCTACCATTAACATAAGAAAAGTCCCACTATTTAAGATAGGGTTGTGACAGAAGGTGCTTCATCCTTTATGAAGTTTTTTTATCTGACCTTTGATGTTGTTGACACAGAAAAAGGCATTCTCTGACAACAAATGGAATGTCTGCTCTCAACCTCTGAGCTATATCCCCCACCACATTTTTAATCAGTTTGTTTCCTGAAATAACTAATAAGTGAAAGACTCTCTGACAAATATTACTCCTTTGGTTTTGCAAATTATTTATCACATGATTTCTGTGGAAACAAAAGTTCAATCATCCCTTACATATGTGTTTATATATGTATACATATATGTCTATATATGTATATGTGTATATATACATACATATATATCCATATACACACATATATGCCAATTTGTGTCAAATGGTAACCATCTCTAAGGTTGTGGGAGGGAAGAGAAAAAGAAATTTACATGACAATTTTGTTGTATATTTAAAGGAATAGCAAGTTGTGCAAAGTAAATTTGCAGTTTCATTTATAATCTTTCTAAATTGTATTTAATTGTATATTATGAAAATGCTTTATTCCATAAATTAAAAATAAAATTTAATAATAAAATAAGAAAAGAATACCTCTATCTACCTCCTGAGAAAGAGCTGATAACTATGAGTGCTGACTGAAGCATACTTGTTTTTCATTATCTTCATGGTTTTTTTTTTGTTTTTTTGTTTTTGCAACATGGCTAATATAGAAATGGTTTTTTACATAACATGCCATATGTAATTAATATAATGCTTTCCTTTTCAAGTGGTGGGAAAGTGATTAGAGGGACAGAGAATTTGTAACTAAAATTACTTTAAAAAATTAAAAATTAAGGAAGGAAGGAAGGAAGGAAAGAAGGAAGGAAGGAAAGAAGCTATTTGACCCTGGCTGAAATAATTTAACCTATTTGAGTCTCAAGATAGAGATAATGAACTCACAATATTAGTTTGAAAATACAATGAGATAATCTGCATAAAATACTTTACTAACCTTTAAGTTTTATTTTTATATTAACTATTATAATAAAATCATCTTTGCTTTACTTTTGTATCCAAAGTTTTAAGCCTGATATATTTTCATAAAACTCACAACATAGTTCTAACTCTCTAGAGAATGATGACTCTACAGTATGTGCCTCTAAGGGATGAAGTTGGTTTTAGAGGTTTGAAGAAAAAAGATATTAGTGGAATTAAAACAAGAAGTAAACCGTTTTTTAGGGAGACGCCCATAGAGAGAAAGAATAGATGTCAAAAGACAGACATGTAGAAGAAATCTGGTTCCTAAACAAGTCTCTGATTTCCAGCTTGCTTGCCTAGAGACTTTGGGGAATTTCACATTGGGTGACATCAAATTTTCTCTCTCTTGATTGAGCTAAAAATATCTTGCTCTCATTGAGAAAGGTCATTCATTCTCTGTATTATTTGTTATATTTTAATCTCTGTATCTTCTCTGTTTTCTAGTTACAATTTTACTTCTTATTCTCTGTTTGTGATGATCTTTTTTTAACTTCATTTGGTGGGAAGGAGTCAAGCTTACAGAGATAAGCTTGATTCACTCCCTTTTTCTTTAACCCCCAGACCAACATTTAATATTGAAGACAGACATTATTTTATTTCAGTATTATTCTTTGAGCCAAATAGTATAGCATTCTCAGAGCTCCTTCAGCTCCCCTCCAGGCAAGAATCAATGGCCCACTTGAAGAGATGTAGACAAGATTCTCAATGTCTTTTCATGAATAATATTTATATAATTCCTCCAGACATACCCAGAACCCATGTGGACAATTCACAGCCTACATTTTAAATTTGTAAGGTTATCACAATAACTTACATTTAATTTTCTATTCTCTCTACTACATTTCATTTATAAGAAAGGTCCCATTTACTACTCTCAGATTTTTTTCTTCTTGTTTTTGAAACAAAGTATGTGACATGAACTATTTTCAGGAATTAATTATTCAGGCACCATTAGCTTAGAACTAATTCACCTTTTTCCCTATTCACATCTTCCCACATTAAGCATTTTCTGATTCCTCTGTTCAACCACTTTTCTAGCATTGGTACTCAAATAAATGATTAAATATTTACTAAAAGTATACATTTTCCTTTGGGAAAGTCCAAAACAAATTAAACAATTTTTATTTGAACTTTAAAATATATCAATATAGGGCCAAGAATGAGGGTGGAGACTTTTAGCCAAAAGTGAAACATTTTAAGAAATTTATGAAGAACTGAAACCAAGGATTATAATGATATCTGTCTGACAATAGATGTAGCTTTTGCTGGCATGAATCATATAATTAGGTCTTGTGTGCTGTTTCCAACTCATCTACCAGCATACTAATATGCTAAAAAAAATAATTCTAACAAGCAAATGAAGCACATTCTTTATTTCCTTAAACAATATTGTGTCTTTTCAAAGTAGTCAGGAGTTTTAGATATTTCTTCATCTGTGGCTAAAATGACTTCTAAAAAACAGCTTCAGGGAACCAATTCCCTATACCTTTATTGATGCCGATTCTATCAAATGTTTCCTAAACTAGAATGTTTGGAGTATGTTTGGTCACAGAAGTTGTTCACACCTTATTTTAGCTATTGAATTAATACCTTTTTTTCAATTTAAGTTTCTTTTGAGCTTTGTATCAAGTCTGTTAAGAAACAGAATGGGTGAACCCTACAACTTGTGAACCCTAGACCTCGTGAACTCCTGCAACAGGAAGGGGAGGACCTAATGACCACATATAAGGAGAATTTCCAAGCTAGAGATGGAAGAACTGAGAAGAGAACTCTTGTGGTGGCAGAGTCAAGAAGGAGAAAACTTTTGCTATCCCAGCACTCTGTTTTTCTGCTCTGCCTGTGTTGATGTTTGTTTGTGATACTTTGTACAGAAGCCCTGGGACCTTACTGGAAGCCCTGAAAAAGAATTTTCTGGTTGTATGTTTACAGAAGTCCTGGAGGGTTGTTTTGGAGGTCCTGGGACTTTTACTGATGATTTGTGCTAACCTCTTGGACCTTGTTTGTGGGTCTATGTTGATCATTTGTATTGAGTTCTCAGACCTTGTTGGTGGGTCTGAGTTGATTTCACAGGCAGATACTGAATTGATGATGGTGCCAGCAATGTGAATGAATACTATTGTGGCTCTGTTAAGCTTTGTCTTCCCAAAAACAGGAACTGTGAAGTCCAGTGGACTGGACACTGTGAGCTTCAATGTAGAACAGGAACTGGATGAAGAACTAGACAAGAAACTTGGAGCTGCCTGCTTTTGAACCCAGGTGACTATTGGAGCTGGGACCATGGAAGAGAAACCATGGAAGCTGAGAGCCAACCTCAAGTCAAACAGAAAGAAGACTTTACTTGGATACTGTGTACTGACTAACAAGATTATGATTTACTGTGACCTGCGGGTGGAGAACTTTGACTTTTGTACTTTGTGATTGAATGAAGTATTTTGTGATTGATTAATGAATGTCCTTTGGTGGAAACTATGTGGCCATTTTATTGATAAGTTGCTGAGTTGTAACACAGTGAATGCTGTACTTTGATTTTCTGTGATAAATTGTAATATTGTGAATGCTGTATTTTGATTTTCTATGAATGTTTTGCTCTGCTTTGTTATTAGCAAAGAGTTTGCTATACTATGTAATCAGAACCTTGAGAGCTGTTCACAGCAGCAGTCCTCTAGAAAGCTGCTTGTGAGTGGCTTTACAGAGTATTAGTTATTTTCCAGTTGACATAAAGTTCTTGTATTATGAATTTATTTTAAAATTGAATAGGATACCTCAAATTACTTTGATCACTACTTTTGTAGTAACAATAACTTATAAAATTATGAATGCATTAGTCAGTAAAGGAACATTATTAAATACCTACTATGTATCAGACCCTGTGTGATAATCTCTGAGGATATAAAAAAAGAAAAAAAAAGACAGTTTCTGCCCTTGTGGCCCTCATAATTGGTTGGGTATAATGGAAATGCAGATTTGAAGATCTTCCCTGCCCCTAGGCCCTTTGATTGGCTTAAGAGACCTTGATTGACTTAAGTGACTCTGAGAATGCTCTTTAATTTGAAAATATATTCTGCCTCCTAATAGGCTGAATGTGGTCACATGGAGCCTGTGGTAGGAGGCTTGGTTTTCAGGAATGACCACACCTTGATGCTGTGTGATTGGGCAGTGGGTCAAGAGGGTGGTTACATTCTCTGAGCCAGGAGAAGCCTATATAATCCCTGATTTGAGGCTTTGCTTTGGGGCTCACTTTGAGAAGTGTTGTGTGATTTGACCAGATGAGACTCTGGGCAGCCGTTGAGAGCCCCCTGGCTTTGAAAACCCAGATGTTGATGCTTCCCTCTCTGGTAACTGATTTTGGTGTTGATATAATGGTTGGACAGTTTGGAAGCCTGTCTGCTTGATCTGTCTGTATACTCTGAAGTTTGGGGTGCTGACCTTTTCCCCCTGAACTAAGAAATATATTTTTGTTTGATTAAAGTAAGCTTATTAACCTGTTTTGAGTTGCTTTCCTTTTGAAAAGCAGATCTAAGAACCTGTGTTGGCAGTCACCCTGGGGATATTGGGGTGCTTGCTGCTACATTGGGAAAAGACTAAACAAATTGTGGCACTTTAAAACAATAAGCATTGCATTGTAAGAAAGGACTATTATAAAGATTCAATAAAACTGTGAACTTATGAGAAATGAAGCAAGTCAGACAAAGATAAGGACATAGAGGATAACAAGAATAATTTAAAAGAAAACAAAAAGAGAAAAGACCAAACAACTCAGTTTTATGCAATGATCAACACTGACTCAGGAAGACTTATTGTGATACATATCTCCCCATTCTCTTTGGAGAGATATTTTACTATTTGTATGGAATGAAGCATATACTGATATCATGGCATGGCTAAGATATCAGTTCATGTGGCTATACTTAACTAGAAGGGAGTTTTCTATTCAGGCCCAGAATTGACCATTGTTCTATTACTTCTTCATGAATGTATCATAGCCCTATACACACATGTTATAGATACATATTATTCATGTATATATTATATGTACCTATTATAGATATACAAATGTATATATAACATTATGTTATACATGTTTTATGTGAAATAGTTCAAATTCCTGGATTCTTTTTTCAATGGATTTCACAAACTTTAGAGAATACCCTGGACAAACTCTCATAATATTTAACAGACTGAGTTCATGGAATTTCTAATAAAATAAGCTATGCATAATGATAGGATCACCTTGCTAGTGACAGGCCCCAGAATGGCTAATATTATACCTGTCTGCATTCATGCTGTTCATATCATGGGTGGTAAATCACCATTGGTCCATTTTAAGCACTCTTGCTGCTCTATTCAGTTATAATCAGCACAACTGGGACTGAAAAAGCTGACTGAAAAGCCTGGGTTTGTCTGCATGCTGCTCATGCTAAAGTACTGCCTGCATAGTGCAGTCTTAGAAATTACAATAGATGTGTGGCAAATTGACCTCATATTTTTAGGTCTCTTTTTTGCAGTTTTACAATGAGCTAATGTGGAAATTCTATAGTGAACCAATGAATTTCAAGTAGTGGACTGGAGTACATCATCTTATTTTCAGGATCAAGTAGGAATAATTCTAGTGTTAAAACTAGGCATGCATAGAAAACAGAAACACAATATTAATTATGATATACTAGAAATTCTCTAGCAATTTTCCTTTTCTCCAGTCTGTAACATGAGGCATAAGAATGAGAGTGAATGTGTGTGGGTGGAAATCTAACATGTTTTTTCACCCTGATTTTAGTTACCATTATGTCATTTCTTTCTCATAGTAGACTGGGCACATTTTTACAGTGTTAGAATATGGAAAATAGTTTTGGGTGGGATGGGCAGGCTGGTGGCAAGATAGCAGCAATGGGGCATTTTAAAATGATGTCTTCACTACATTTTTGACATGCTTATATATATTACCATATCATGAGATTTAAAGCAGGGATAGCATCACACATATGCTTTCCTAAAGAAACTTTAATTCCTTGAAAAACCACTACACAAAGCTTTGGAATTGTCCTTTTGCATTACATCAGAAGAATATCTGTATTATTCCTCCCCCTCCCCACCAAGAGAAATCCTCCCTGATCTGAGAAGTGGTAAAGTATATTCTTCATTGTGTTGCTCTTATATTTCATTCTTTTGCTGAGAAAAACAATAATAATTCCTAAATACTCCATCACACAAAAAACCTAAACCCATTTCTGTA
This sequence comes from Gymnobelideus leadbeateri, assembly GCA_011680675.1. Classification (NCBI taxonomy): domain Eukaryota; kingdom Metazoa; phylum Chordata; class Mammalia; order Diprotodontia; family Petauridae; genus Gymnobelideus; species Gymnobelideus leadbeateri. The sequence continues at coordinate 243,661 of WOXC01008695.1, forward strand.
TGCTGCAAAAAAAGTCTCACACTCTTCCCTCATTTCCATATAGTAGGTGTTTAATAAATATTTGTTGCATAGAAGTGAAAAAAAGTCATACTTTTATCATGTACCACATCCCCACACAGGTTTTGTCCACATTTTTAGCCAGTCATTTGTGTTCTTATAATAGTTAATTATTTCTGTTCAGAAAATAGATCCCTCCAATTTCCTGGAATGCTTCTTCTAGCCAAGAAATGCTTGTACTTTCTTTTATCAGAAGCTTGCTCTCACATAATTGAGGATTTCATGATAATGCTTAAATACTACTATTTATTGAATACCTACTGTGTTTATATCATTGTGCTACTAGAAATGCAAAGATGTAAACAACAAACAAACAAAACACTCCAATCCTTCCTCCAAAGAGATTAGTTCTTCTCTGTTGTGGGTAGTACACAGATAATTAAGATACATAGTTCATTGTAAGGTGGGGGAAGGAGGAATACAAAATACTTTAGAAAAAAATTAAAGTGAGAAGAAACTCAGCATGGTTCATATGTAGGAATATGACATGCTTCAAGGAGTAGATAGTCCCAGGCCTGAATTTGAAAGGAAGAGAACTGACAATCCGAGATAAGGAAGAATAATGGAGGCATAGAAATTCTTGAGAGTAAGGGATAATATTGTAAAATCAGGGAATAGCTAGTTGAAAGGCATTGCTGAAATATAGAATATATAAAGAGGAAATTGGTTGGAAATTTAAGTTGAATCCAGCTTTGGGAGAACTGTAAGACAAAGCTATGGATTTTATATTTGATCCTTGAGACACTAGGGAGCCAATGAAGGTTTTGAGCAGGGAAGTGATGTGGTTAAGCTTTACACTGGGAAATCAAGTAGGCTAAGGCTTTTAGCTCTGGCTCTTTCTTGACTGGTTATTATTGAAGAAAGGAAACAAGTTGCTATGTGTCTCTGGGTAAGGCAGGGGATTTGAGCCTTTTCTCACTGGAGAAGGCAGAAAGCCAGGAACACATGGTCTATTTGGTGTGTGTGTGTGTGTGTGTGTGTGTGTGTGTGTGTGTGTGTGTGTGTGTTGTGTTCTGGCTATTTCTATTCTGCTTTTAAGTGAAGGAGATTGGAGATAGTTATGACCTTGTGAGTTTTGAGAGGCTGATAGATCTAATATGTTTAGGGATGGAATGCTTGTTAAGGTTTGCAGTGGGACAGTCCATTAGTGAGATCTTGTGGAATGAGGTAAGAGCTAACCCAATGGTAGTTTGAGACAAGGACTAACCAGTGGCTATGATACATTTGGAAGTGAACCTGGTGAAGGTAAATACTATGTAGAAACTATTACCTTTAAGGGGACCCTCTCAGGTTCTGAGGTATAGGTAGAGTACACCACCCAGTGGTTGAGTAAATATTTTTTCTTTTCTTCTTAGTAAGTAATCCCTTTTTAGAAATGTATTGATATGAATTTTTTAAGTTGACCCAGGATATTATTACTTGAAGTGAATACTACTGGGGTTATGGTGGGGAAACACCATAATGGAGAATCCACCATGAAATCAGTGAACTTCCACTGACCATCATCATGCCTTTTTCAGAAGTAGGCTCCCCAGCCTGATCTTTGTAGGAGACACATTTTTACCTAAAGTTGAGAAAGAGTCTATCCTACAGGTTTTCCTCTGTGTTGCTTGTAGAATTCAGAATGAGAACTGTCTCAAAACTCTATCAAATCTCCTGCAACCTCATCATATTTCCACAAATTTTAACTTTCCACATCTCTACCTCCTTACTACCAGTGTTTGAACTCCTTGGCAGAAAAAGGAAAAGATTCCTAGTTCACAGACTATGAAGGCTTTCTGAATAACTCCGTGAAATAACAATATAATAAATGCCTTCCAAAGAAAAAAGTCTTTTCCCCAAAAGAACTTATATTCAAGTGGAAGAAGACATGACTTATACATAGATATGTATAATAATAATAGTGCAAATTTAGGTCTTTTTAAAAATTTTATTTTATTTTCAATTCCAGATTCTCTCTCTCTTACTCTCCTGTCCCTCACCCATAGAGTAGGCAACAAATACAGAACCCTTTACAAATATGTGGTCATGCTAAAAAACACTTTCTCCATTATCCATGTTCTGGAAAAGAAAAAGAAAAGAATTGCTTCATTTCTCACTTTGAGTCCATCAGTTCTCAATGTGCAGGGAGAAGGCAATTTTTATCATTTAAAGATTTGGTGGGTTATTGTATTGATCATTGTTACTAAGTCTTTCACATTTCATTATTTTTACTATATTGTCTAAACCATGTAACCATTTTAGCTTGTCTTATTATATAGTATCAGATTTTGGCCTAATTTCTGCCAGACAACATTCCAATTTTCCTAGTATTTTTTGTCAAATAGTGAGATCTTACCCCCAAATCTGGGATATTTGAGCTTATTAAACATTAGGCTCTCATGCTCTGTATATTTCATACTTCAGTGTTTTATATATCTAGTTTGTTCTAGTGATAAGCCATTTTATTTTTTATTCAGTACCAGATTGTTTTGACAATCACAGCTTTGTAGTCTAGTTTGAGATGTGGTACTGCTGGACCCATTTTCTTCCCATTTTTCCCCCATCGATTCACTTAATATTTTTGAACCTTTGTTACTTCAGATGAATTTTATTTTTTTTAACTCCATAAAATAATTCTTTGGTAATTTGGTTGGTATGGAACTGAATAAGTAAATTAATTTAGGTAACATTGTCATTTATATTATATTGGCTCTGCCTACCAAGGAGCAAATATTATTTTTCTATTTATATCTGTCTTTATTTGAATGAAGAATGTTATATAATCATGTTCATATCATCCCTGGGTTCCTCTTGGCAAGTACACTCCTAAATATTTTAACCATTTTGCAGTTAGAAATGGAATTTTTCTTTCTAATTTCTGCTGCTGGGTTTTGTTGGTAATATGTAGAAATGCTGATGATGTGGATTTATTTTACATCTTGCAACTTTGTTGAAGTTTTAAATTATTTCATCTAGGTTTACTTTCTAGTGTTCCCTAAGTATATGGTCATATCATTTGAAAAAAAGTGAGTTTAAATTCCTCATTGCCTATGCTTATTGTTTTAATTTCTTTTTAGTGCTATAGTCTTTCAAGAGCAATATTTAATAATAATGGTTATAACTGATACTTTGCTTCACCTCTGATCTTATTGTGAAGGCTTCATTATAGATATTTCTTGCTTTTGGTTTTAGCTAGATATACTTATTGTTTTAATAAAGGCTTAATTGACTTCCCTATCGTCTAGTGCTTTTGTAAGGAATGAATATATTATTTTGTCATAAGCTTTTCTTGCATCTTTTGAAAAGAAATCAGATGATTCTTGTTTTTTATTATTGACATGGTCAATTATATTAACAATTTTCCTAATACTGAGCCAACCCATCATGCCTGGAATAAATTCTACCTTGTTATAGCATGTGATCTTTGTGATATAGTGCTGTAATCTCCTTGCTAATATTTTACTTAAAGTTTTTGTATCACTATTTATTAAAGAAATTGTTTTACAGTTTTCTTTTTCTGTTATTACTTTCCCCAGTTTAGGTATCAAGACCACATTAGTGTCACAGAAGGATTTTAGTGGGGCTCTTTCTTTGTGTATATTTTCAAACAATTTATATAGTATTGGAATTAATTGTTCTTTCAATACTTGGTAGAATTCAGTTGTAAATACATTTATTTGTGGGTTGTTTTTTGCTCTTAGGGAGCTTATTTATGGCTTGTTCAATTTCTTTTTCTAAGTTAGAGTTCTTTAAGTATATTTAAGTATTCTATATCTTGTTCTATTAATCTTCAATATGTGTGCATATATGTATGCATGTATACACACATACATTTCATTTAACTTACCAGTTTTAATGCCATGTAGTTGGACAAAATAGTTCTTAAAATTCTCTTTTATTTGTCTTCATTGATTGTTGAGTTCACCTTTTGAATTTTTTTAATGCTGTTTCAAGTCTATTTCTTGTCAATAACATATTGTTGCATTCCGTTTTTTAAATCTAGTTTGTTATCTCTTCCACCTAACAGGTGAGGCTATTCTGTTTGGAGTGTAAGGTGTGTTCAGGGAAGACTAGTGCCAAGGTCATCCACTGCATTCTGAGCCACTGGCAGTCATCTTTTTTTTTTCTTTATTTATTTATTTTTTTAAACAAATACTTTATTAACTTCTGTTTTACATCATTCATTTCCGCCAGATTTTGAGTTACAATCATTTTCCCCCCATTATTCCCCTACCCAACCTCCCAGAATAGCAGTCCCACCAGATATCGCTTCCTCCAATCTGCTCTCTCCCATACCTTCTCCCATACCCCCATTGACTTTTCCATTAGAGGAAGGTGAATCTTTGTGTCCTAATGCCTGCACATCTTATCTCCCTATTACAAGCAAAAGAGTATTAATAAGAGTATTTATATATATTTGAAACATTTAATGTTATGACCTCAAATTTCAGATCCATTTCCTTCCTCCCTTGTCACCCATTCCCTCTTGGGAGATAAGTAATTCAGTACATGTTGTACATGTCTGGCTATGAAAAACATTATCATAGTAGATATATTGTACAAGGCTGCTTATAATTCCCTCCCACTCATCCCACCCCCCACCTGGTCCATTCCCTACATGATCCTGTCCCTCTTCTATAGTGGGTACTTCCAACCTCCCCTCACCCCAAGGATGCCCTCCCATCCATCATCACTCCTCTCATCCCCCTTCCCCCTATCCTGCTGCAGGTTGAGATATCCCATTTAATATGTATGTCATTTTCTCCTTGAACCAAATTCAATGTGAATGTGGTTTTGCCTTTTTAGCCTTCCTTATTCTCCCCCTCCTTTGCAACCACTTCCCCTACATGAGATAGTTTACCCTACCATGTCTCTCCCCATCTCCTCTTGCCACTTTCCTCTCTCACCTCATAATTTCATCCCTTGAGTACTCTCCTTTCCCAACAAAATCAACCTATGCCCTCTATCCATATATAACTGTAACCATATACACACACATTCACATATGTATTCGTATGACCACACCCCTTTCTTCCATTATTTTCATAGTGGGAAAGATATCATCAGTCACAGATATTGCTTTTCCATATAGGAATGTAAATAGTTCAACTTTGATAAGTTCCTTTTGATTTCTTTTCCCTGATTACCTTCTCAGGCATCTCTTCCTTCTTGTGTCTGGATGTTAAATTTTCTATTCAATTCTGGTTTTTTCCTCAAGAATGCTTGAAAGTCCTCTATTCCACTGAATGACCATATTTTCCCTGAAACAAAATACTCAGTTTTGCTGGGTAGGTGACCCTTGGGTTCATTCTCAGTTCTTTTGCCCTCTGGAATATCATATTCCATGCCCTTCGATCCCTCACTGTAGAAGCTGCCAGGTCCTGGGCTATTCTGATTGTGTTTCCACAATATTGAAATTGTTTCTTCCTGGCCGCTTGTAGTATTTTCTCCTTGATCTGGGGATTCTGGAACCTGGCTATAATATTTCTGGAAGTTTTCTTTTTGGGATCTTTTTCAGGAGGTGATTGGTGGATTCTTTCAACCTCTATTTTGCCCTCTGGATCTAAAACATCAGGGCAGTTTTCCTTGAGAATTTCTTGAAGGGTGATTTCTAGGTTCTTTCTTGATCATGGCTTTCAGGTAGTCCAATAATTTTTAAATTGTCTCTCCTGGATCTATTCTCCAGGTCAGTGGTTTTTCCCATGAGATATTTCACATTGCCTTCTAATCTTTTGTTTGTTTGGATCTGCTTAACAGCATCTTGATTTCTCATAAAGTCATTAGCTTCCATTTGCTCCAGTCTAACTCTGAAAGAATGAATCTCCTCAGTGAACTTTTGAGATTCTTTTTCCATCTGGCAAATTCGACTTTTTAAGGCATTCTTCTCCTCATTGCCCTTTTGGGCCTCCTTTGCCATTTGAGTTAGTCTATTTTTTAGGTGTTGTTTTCCTCAGTCAGGCTGTTGACCCTCATTTCATACTTTTCCTGCATCCTTCTCATTTCTCTTTCCAATTTTTCCTCCACTTCTCTTATTTGATTTTTAAAGTCCTTCTTAAGGTCCTCTATGGCCTGCAACCCGCTCATGTTTTCCCCTGGGGCTTTTGGAGCAGGACTTCTGACCTCACAGTCCTTTTCCCGCTCTATACCCCCAAAATAGGAGTCTAGGGTTGCATTTTTCTGTTTCCTTTGCCTTGGCATGTTGCCACTTAATTGCTTGACTTTTGGGCTTGTTGCCACACTATGGCTTTAAGGCCAGCTAGAGGAATTTTCGTCCCGAACGTGTGGGGGGCAACTTCCGTTTCTGGCAAGCTATAAACCCACCCACAACTTCCACCCTAGATTACAATCCAGATCCAGGGAGGTTAAAGCAAGAGCGATTACCCCCCAAGACTGATCGCTGGATCTCCCCATGATTTGTAGGCTGGGAGCCGGAAATGCCTATGAAAACTACAAAATGGCGTGTCTCCTCAGCGGCTTCTAGCCCCCAGGGGAGGGAGCTGACGCATTCCCCAAATACAGGTCCCAAAGTCCATAGGACACTAACCTCTTACTTTGTCCTAGGCAAGTCTATGTTGATAATTCTGGCGTCTCCACAGTTCCTGGTGTTCTGGGGTTCCTCCAGCCGGCTGCTGGCCCTGCCGCCCTGGGGCTAAAACCTCGGCTCACGTGGACCTGGGCTCGGCTCGGCTCCTGCGCTCTGCGCGCTGCCGGCTCCCAGACCACTGCGCTGGTCCTTCCTGCAGGGTGCTGGGCTGTCCTCAGCGGGAGGTTAGCTTCTCTGTGTCGTTCTGTGGGTGCTGGGGCTCCAGAAGATTTTCAGAATCCTTTTTTACATAGTTTGTGGAGAATCTGGGGGCAGAGAGGCTTGGATGAGCTGTTTCTACTCCGCCATCTTGGCTCCGCCCAGTCATCTTGACCTTATCTTGCCACTTGAGTGTGATTGCTCTGAAAGAGAGAGTTAGGCTGACAAGGTCACAACAACTCTGCCTCACTTAAATCCAATTTATGTGCAAATCAAAAGATATCATCCATACTATATTACCATTTTTATCTATTTTAAAGCACTGTGGCAGCAAGCAAGTGAAGAAGCAGCAGGTGCAGTTACACTGGGAATTGTAGTTACAAGCCTACACACAGGTGGCCCAGGCCATGGGGTAGTCTTCTCAATGGAAGCAGCAGTGGGATCCAGCAGCCCCCTGGGTGTCTGAGCAGCCTTCTAAGGACTGAACTGCTAATCTCCTGGTATGAAGAAGGGCCTAGAAAAAGGTGCCCTAAAAATTGTCTGTTTTACTCAACCATGGTCTGCTTACCACAGCACTGCAGTCAAAACACACACAAAGAAACAAAAGCTTCTGCAAAAATGATTCCATTCACCATCAGTACATGGAATGTGTGCATGCTTATGGACAATATGAAATCTGCTATACTTGTAAGACGAACTGTTCTTGTTGTGAGAGAACTCAGTAGTTATCACATCCAAATAGCAACTCTGAATGAAAGAAGACTGGCAAATGAAGACCACCTCAGTGAGCTGAAGTTGGATGCACATTTTTTAGGAGTGGCTACAGTGAAGGAAAGTGCCTTTAAGTTGGTGTAGGTTCTGAAATCAAAACTGATCTAGTCAACAAGACTGTAGACATACTAAAAGGAGCAAACAACAGGTTCATGACAGCGTGATTGCCACTTACAAGAAAGTACCATGTCACCATTATTAGTGCATATGGTCCCACCTTAATTAACCTTTATAAGGTCAAGAAAAATTTTATGAAGACCTGGGAACTCTCATCATCAATGTGCTAAAAGAGGACAAGCTTATAATTCTGGGTGAGTTTAATGCAAGAGTAGGTACAGTCTACCAGATATGGCAGGGAGTCCTTGGGAGGAATGGAATAGTAAATAGCAACAAAAACTGTCACTTACTGCTGAGGACTTGTGTGCCTCATGGCCTCATCACCAATACTTTTGTTTGCTTAAACACAATAAAATTTTGTGGATGCACCCTTGCAGCAATCATTGGAATCTGATAGACTATATCATTGTAAGGAGGAGAGATGTGGGAATGACAAAGGTAATGTATGGTACAGAGTGCTGGACTAATCATAGATTTATTCTCTCCATGCTAAATATTCAAATTCAATAAAAGTGGCCCCAAGGCAAGATGACTACCAGAAGACCTAATATCAATAGATTAAAATGCTTCTCTGATCAGGAATATTTTGTGGCTAACTTGGAGGGAGAGCTGAGGCAAAACATGGTTGACAACGGTGGAGCGGAGGACTGGATAGCTTTCAGAGATTTGGTGTACAGCACTTTATTTACTTATCTGAGCTAGAACACTCACTAACACCAAGATTAGATGGATGAAAATTATGAAAAAATTCAGAAGATGCTAAATGCAAAATGAGAACTCTGCAGGGCTTATGAGCAGGATAGCTCATCTGTCTCTAAAAAGGTAGCATTTAACTCCTTCAAAAGTAAAGTGCAAGTAAAGCTTAGAGAGAGGAAGGATTCTTGGCTCAGTAAGAAAGCAGATAAAATTCAGTTTTACACAGATAGTAGCAATCAAAAGTGATTTTTTTGATGTCCTGAAAGCTATTTGCAGGACAAAGACATATGGTGCATCTCAACTACTCAGTACTGATGGAGTCACATTGATTAGTGATAAGGATAAAGATCCTGGAGAGATGGACTGAACACTTCCATAGTGTTTTCAATAGATTTTCATCAATGCTGAATCCATTGACTATATACCTCAGGGTGAAGTCAATCCCCTTCTAGCCAAACTTCCTACTGAAGAAAGCTCCTCCCATGTGGCAAAGCACCTGGTGATGATTCTATTTCAGGTGAAATTTACAAGGTAGGGAGTTAACTTCTTATACAAAACCTCAGTGAAATTTTCCAGATTATATGTCAAGAGGAAAATCAGCCCCTAGGAGTTCAAGGATGCCTCCACTGTCCATCTCTATAAAGGTAAAGGGAATAGACTGTCCTGTGACAATGACAGGGTGGTGTGTGTCTGTGTCTGTGTCTGTGTCTTAGTCATTTTGTCATTACTGGCAAAATTCTTGCCAAAGTCATCCTTAATAGGCTGATTCTTCACCTGGAAGATTTTCATTAACCTGAGAGTGTGGCTTCAGAATGGGCTGAGGAGTGATTGATAATGAAATTTGTTACTTGAACATTTCAGAAGGAATGCCAGAAACAGAACAGAGGTCTGTACACAATGTTCATTGATCTGACCAAGACCTTTGATACTGTTAGTTGGGAAGGCTTAAGGAAAATTATGTCAAAATTTGATTGCCTGGAGAAGTTCATCAGTATTGTACATCAATTTCATGATGGCATGCTTGCCCAGGTTCCAGATAACAGATAATTCTCTTGTGCTTTCCTAGTCACCAATGGAATGAAGCAAGGCTGTGTACTCGTGTCCATGCTTTTTAGCATGATGTTTTTAGTAATGCTATCAGATGCCTTTAATGAGGATAAACACAGCACCATGGTTAGTTACTACACTGATGGTTAATTATTTAACTTTAAAAGGCTACAAGCCAAGACCAAAGTAGAGGGAGGGTTGGTGCATGATTTTTGTTTGTTTGCAGATGATTGTACATTCAATGCAACCTCTGATGCTGAGATACAAAAAGTGTGGATCAGTTCTTTCTTGCTCATGCTAATTTTGGCCTAGCAATTAACAACAAGAAAACACAGGTTCTTCACCAACCTGTTCCACACCATCCATACATTGAATCATCAGTTATATCAAATGGAGAAATTTTAAATATCATGGATGAGTTAACTTACTTTGGCAATATTCTCTCTATGGATGTACACATAGAGGCTAAGGTTGATACACACATTGCTAAAACTAGTACAGTGTTTAGGGGGCTTTGAAGGAAAGTATGGGAAAGAAGAGGTATAAGACTCCTTACCAAACCGAAGGTCTACAGAGCCATTGTGCTGACCTCATTGTTGTATACCTATGAAACCTGGCCAGTATGCTAGTGCCATAACAGGAAACTGAATTTCTTCCATTTGAATTGTATTAGTTAGATTCTGAAGATCATCTGGCAAGATAAGGTACTGGAGGCTGAAGTCCTTTCGTGAGCTAAACTGCCAAGTATTAAAACTCTACTATAGAAAGTAAAACTCTGATGGACTGGCTACATTGTTGAAATGCCAAACATACATTTGCCTAAAGAACTGTTTTACACGGAACTTATGCAAGGCAGACACTCACATGGTGGTTAGAAGAAGCAATACAAGGACACTCTCCATGCTTCTCTGAAGAACTTTGGAATTGATTATTTGACATGGCAGACACTGGCAAAGGACTGTAGCTTTGCATGCCTGCATCAAAGAAGGTGCTGTGCTCTGTGAGTAGAACAGAATTGCAGTAGCTCAAAAGAAATGTAAGATGTGCACATTTAGAGACATCACTCCAAAAATGTTCATATGGATTATTGTGCCTGACTTGTGGTAGAGTCTTCTGAGCTTGTATTGGTCTAATTAGCCACAGTTGAACACACTCAATCTTGACTCCAACATAATGATTTTATTTTGGTCCTCTTCAGGAACAAAGGAGAACAACCACCCAACAATAAATCATCCCATTCACATTTGGATTATGATTGCTAACTGTGTATTTCTCTCCATCCATTTTCTTTAACACTTACACATCTCTTTTTTATTTTCTTCCCTCTGCAAGAGTTTTGCTTCTGGCCACTCCTTTCTTTAATCTCTCTTCCCTATTATTCCCCTTCCCTTTCTCTTGATCTCCTTCCCTCCTAGTTCCCTCTTTGGTAAGATGAATTTTTGTATCCAACACTCTTTGTGTATATTCTCTGTCATACATACATACATGCATACATACATAAATACATATGAATGTATATGTATCTATCTATCTATCTGTCTGTCTGTCTTTCTGTCTGTCTTCCTGTCTATCTATCTACCTATCTATCTAGAAAGATACACACACACACACACACACACACATTCTTCCTCCTGAACTAGTTCAGATGAGAATGAGATGAAAACATTGCCCTCTGTTACCCATTCTCCCTTTGTGTAAACTCTTTCTTGCATACCTCATTAATGTGAATATTTTCTGCGTTTTTGCTCTCCGTTTTCAATTGTCTCTATTACCCTTCCATTCTTTTTTCTTATAAATCATCCCCTTGTAATAGGATCACAGTAATGCCTTTTATCTAAGTGGATTCTCTTTGATAGCTCTAGTGATAATAAAATTCAGAAGGTTCGCTTGTCTTCTGTCTCAGTTTCCTCATCTGTAAAATGAGGATAATTATAGCTCAACTCCCAGGATTGCTGGGAAGATCAATTGAGATAATTGCAAATTACTTAGCATAGCACCTGGTGCATAGTAAATACTAGATAAATATTAACTATTATTAATAGAAAATATGGTCAGAAGATGGCAAAACAGAGTGGTTCAAGATGAGTCATCAGGACATCTCAGCCATAGGTTAGAGTCCTAAAACTGGTTAGATTAATGCTCCCAGGGTGAGGCATAATTTCTGGAGACAGTGTTTTGGGGTTATACTGGAGCTCAAGAGAGACAATTTTTAAAATTTCAGTGTGAGTCTTTAGCTTGATTTATTGTTTGTTGATCACCCACATTTAATAAAGTGATCATGAAAATGCTAATAATGAAGATTAAACCTAAAAGTGTGCATTAAGTAGGTTCCCCTCCCTCACCCCCCATAGAGCTGGTTATTAAACACTTAGCAGCATACCACTCTTGGGTTCTCATTTTAGGTGTGGAAAAAGTGAGCTACAACAGAGTAGATGGCAAGACAGGTAATCAACCAGCGCTTGGTTTGAGATAGATTGCTGCATAATGGAATGCAAGACTTGAAGCATAATAGTTTTTAAAAGCTCACCTTCCAATCAGTTCATGTCCATAGTTCTCCACAGCAACCACTTTGTTAATACAGGAAAACTAGCTTCTCCTTCATCTTATTCTAAAGTGTTCTAAATAGGTATCTTTTTGAGATTTTTCTACCTGGTAGCCCCTTAATCTTATCTGGAAGATAGGTATAATGTGTCCATAACAAATTTCATACATCTTCTCTGATGCTTTTTTTTTTTTCATTAGTTTGTTGGTTCACTAATAATCTTACTTGGTCATTAACATTTCAGTCAACCCTGATGCCCTTCAAACATCTTTATGATAGACTGTCATGACTTCCCTAAGAGAATACATTGCTTTCCAGGGACGGGCTGATCCTCTCACTTTTTCTTCAGTTAAAATTCCCTAGACAATCAGAACACCTATGAAAATTTTCTGAAATTCTTTAGGGCATGTGCCTGAAGGATTTACTATTTTTCTTTGCCAATAAAGTTTTATCATAAGAAGTAGGTCTTATTTCTTAATTTCCTTAATGTCTGTAGTTATATCTTTATTAATCAGTTTCTCCGGGATGAGAAATTTTTTATTTTTAATCTTTCCTTTCCTACTCTACACCATTATAGATATCAGAAGCGCTGTGGATTAATTATTCAATATATAAAATTGGAGCAATGTATTTGGCAAAAGAGAATCCGAGTTCACCTTTTTAACTTAATACTTGTGACCTGAGGCAAGTAATTTCATCTTTTTAGGTCTCAGTTTCTCTATCTTGAAAATGAATTTAGAATTTTATAATCATTAAAGTTCCATTCCTGGTCTAAATCTGAATAATCAGTTTTCTCTCACATTCTGTGAGATATTAATTCAAAATTATCACTTCCACTAACTGACTTTGACAAGTCACAGATTCTCTATGACTTAATTCCTGTGCCTGTACAATGAATTAAATTAGTTGATATTTGCAGTCCCTGGAAATACTAGAATTGTATGACCCTCTCTGTTTCTAACAACAATTGTTCATATTTTTCTAGTGTTTTTATGACTTATCACATTGATTCTTCACATCTATATAACTTCAATTTCATCAATATTTCAGTACTGTCAAATAAACATCTATAATATCTATGAATTTAGATATGTTCAAACAAGTATCACTTCCATTGGCTTATTCTTTCTTAAACAGGACAGTTTTGAGTATACAACACTTTATTATAATAGTAAGCAAATTGTCAAGAAAAACTCTATGACTGTCTGTTTCATTTCTATAATTCATTCGGACTTTTAGCTCCATAGAGACTTCTTTTTCAATTAATTTCATTATTTCTTATTTTAAAACTGAGTCCCCTGAATTTTTACTATCTCTTAATTACTGACAGTCTGTTCCTCAAACAAAAATCAAAGTTTAGCAGTCAAGAAATTATTCTGCAAAAATGGTAAGAACTCAGCCCCAATTCCTATGAATCCCAGGGCACATCTATCAGTGCTAAAGGCACGAAAACCCAGTGTTAAATATACAATTGCCTTTATAGGACTAGACAAAAAATTCACCAATTGACTTTAACTAGGAAACATTCAGCCAAGTATTACTCTGGGGGAGGAAAGCACACCCATACTTCGGACAAAATTTGGGTTTGTCAGCTTTCTTAGCTTTCATTTGCTCTGTTCCTAGATAATACAAATGGGAAGAGTGTACATCCTCCATTTATAAGTCATCAATGTTTTCAAGAAAAGCAAGATGGCTTTGTTTTATACCTCCTTTTCCCTGCTCCAGACTTGCTACTTTACAGAAATCTCAACTTTTGTTTCTTTGTACACTGAATTAATTAGTTTCAATATGAACTATGCTTTCTTATTTTCATAACACCAGTGGGCTCCTGCCAAATTAATTTTCTGTTTGTAGATGGCCCATTAACTACAATAAAAAGCCTCTGTCCCTCAGGCAAGAAATCAAAGAACACATTTACTCTGTGTTTTGCAATGATGAATAAAGTAGTAGGATAGTTTATACTCCTATTCTCAACTTTAACCAGATGAAAACATTGTTTTTCAGTTTCTGTTTATAAATGATCAGTTGATTGAATTTCTTAGCTTAAAGATTTATTATATATATGCACACATAGAAAACACATTTATGATCAAACATGCATGCACATAGGCATATATATATGCATTGCATGTATCATGTATCTGGTATACATACATACATATGTATATGTATACACACTTTTTATATAGATGCACAGATATACACATGTATGTATCCATATATATATATACATACACACACTATATCTATGTAGATATCTATCTATACTATCTCTATATCTATCTGACTATAGTGTTTCAGTGAAGATGACTTTGATGTATATTTTCAGTAAAATGTAAGCACCATTAAAATGCAAAATCCTTGAGGGTAGGGACTAGTTTAGCATTTCCTTGCATCTCCCCTCCCCCCCCACCCAGCTGATTGCTGAGTAAATAGTAAGCACTTACAGATGATTGTTGACTGAGTTCTGAGCCACTTTCTTTGTTAACTATAGCACCCAAAACAGTCCTTTGAACATAGTATGTGGTTAATAAATGTTAGTGAGTTCAATTTAAAAATGTAGTGAATGAAGAAAATGATCAATCAATAAATATTGATTTCTCTACTTTCCAAATTCCCATTGGATCAGATCTTATCTCTTTAGTCTCCACATTCTATTTCTCAGGGATCACATGGTTGATGTACAATGTTAGAATTTTTTTATATTATTATTATAAACTTTTCTATAGCAGGAATATTTTGACAGCTCGCAGCAAACTGCTCTTCATTTATTTTCTCTTTTGGCATTTTTGTAGAAGAAACTGTAGGAAAACTAGAATTAAAAAATCTAAAACTTCAATGACCTTGATACTGCCTAATCCTAAAATTTCATGATGATTACCTCTCCAAAAGGAATTTTTTTGGTAAAAAAGCTTATGATTATGGTACTTCCATTCCTTTGAGCATTCATTCATTTATTCCTTGTACTGACTTAAGCTTTTCAAATTTGGTGATGTGCTCATTATAATCACTTTTGATTAGCAGTGACCAATGGTTGTCCAGTTGGCTAAAATTATTTTTCACATGAGTCACACATAAAGAGAGTAACTGGTACAATTTGGCAGGTATTATTTTAAGCTAGCTCTACAAATAAGGAATTTTAATCCTCTGGGAAAAAAATTAAAATCAGGGGATTGGAGCAAAAATATTCTTTTGTGTAAGGAAAGAGTCTAATTGGTAAAACCATGGTAAGGTGTTTATGGAGCCTTGAAGAAATGGTCTGAAGCAAAGCACCAAAGTAACTGTAATAGCCCATGCTTAAGTTAATCAAACTGTCATGTGACATTCCCTTATTAATGCCTTGCATGCTTATTGCCTGAGGATGCTTGACATTTTTATGTTATGATTACCTTGCAAAGACCTAAGTAAAACAAAACAAAAAAGTTAAAGTGAGTGAGTTTGTAAACTATGCCAAAAAAGCTACAAAATTTGTCAGCAATATCTGGACCTGTAACTGGGGCAGGGCAATAGGACTTTGTCCTAATGTACTGTAATTTAGTGAATGCTGACAGTATTTATTTTGTAGTAGTTGATGATTTTTTTTTTCTTATCTCCAAATGCTTTATTAAGTTCTGGTTTACATCATTCATTTCCCATCATTCATTTCCACCAGATTTTGAGTTACAATTTTTCCCCTACCCACCACCCCAGAATAGCAGTCCCACAAGATATCTCCTCATCCAATCTGCTCTCTCCCATATCTTTTCCCATACCCCCTTCGGCTTTTACATTAGGGCAAAGTGAATCTCTGTGCCCCTGTGCCTGCACATCTTATCTCCCAGTTACATGCAAAATAGTATAAATAATAGTATTTATATATATATTTGAAACATTTATATATATTTGAAACATTTGAAACATGAAAAATTTTAAAACTTTGAATACCAGATCCATTCCCTTCATCCCTTGTCACCCACTCCCACTGGGAAGATAAGCAATTCAGTATATGTTGTACAGGTATAACTATGCAAAACATTACTATAGTAGATATATTGTAAAAGACTGACTATATTTTCCTCCTACCCATCCCACCCCCCAACCTGGTCCATTCCCTACTTTGATTCTGTCCCTCTTCAAAAGTGGGTGCTTCCCACCTCCCCTCCCCCCAGCATGCCCTCCCCTCCATCCTCCCCCCTCTCATTCCCTTCCCCCCTACTCTTCTGCAGGGTGAGATATCCCATTTAGTATGTATGTCATTCTCTCCCTGAGCCAAACTCAATGAGAATATGGTTTTGCCTTTTTGCCTTCTGTTCTTCCCCTACCCTGTGACTACTTCCCCTTGCCTCTTCTACATGAAATAGTTTACTGCTGCCCCCCTTCTCTCCCCATCTCCTCTTGCCACATTCCTCTCTCAACTCTTAACTTCACCCCTTAAGTATCATCCCTTCCCACCAAATTCGACCTGTGCCCTCTATCCATGTATACCTGTAAACATATATACACAATTCACTCATGTATTCATATGCCAATATACCCTTCTTCTATTATTTTCATACTGAGAAAGGTTTCATCAGTCACAGTTATTGTTTTTCCCTGTAGGAATGTAAATAGTTCAACTTTGATAAGTTCCTTTTGATTTCTTTTCTGTGTTTACCTTCTCAAGTATCTCTTGCTTCTTATGTCTGAATGTCAAATTTTTTATTCAGCTCTGTTTTTTTGCTCAAGAATGATTGAAAGTCCTTTATTCCACTGAATGACCATATTTTCTCCTGAAACAAGATACTTAGTTTTGCTGGGTAGGTGATTCTTGAATTTAATCCCAGCTGTTTTTACCTCTAGAATATCATATTCCATGCCCTTAGATCCCTCAGTGTAGAAGCTGCCAGGTCCTGTGCTATTCTGATTGTGTATCCACAATATTGAAATTGTTTCTTCCTGGCTGCTTGTAGTATTTTCTCCTTGATCTGGGGATTCTGGACCTGGCTAAAATATTTCTTTTTCGGATCTTTTTCAGGAGGTGATCAGTGGATTCTTTCAACCTCTATTTTGCCCTCTGGGTCTAAAACATCAGGGCAATTTTCCTTGAGAATTTCTTGAAGGATGATTTCTAGGTTCTTTCTTTGATCATGGCTTTCAGGTAGTCCAATAATTTTTTAATTATCTCTCCTGGATCTATTTTCCAGGTCAGTGGTTTTTCCCATGAGATATTTCACATTGCCTTCTATTCTTTCATTTGTTTGGATCTGTTTAATAGTATCTTGATTTCTCATAAAGTCACTAGCTTCCATTTGCTCCAGTCTAACTCTGAAGGAATGAATCTCCTCAGTGAGCTTTTGAGATTCTTTTTCCATCTGGCAAATTCGACTTTTAAGGCATTCTTCTCCTCATTGCCTTTCTGAGCCTCTTCTGCCATTTGAGTTAGTCTATTTTTTAAGGTGTTATTTTCCTCAGTCAGGCTGTTGACTGTCATTTCATACTTTTCTTGCATCTTTTTCATTTCTCTTCCCAAATTTTCCCCCACTTCTCTTATCTGCTTCTTAAGGTCCTCTATGGCCTGTAACCTGCTAGTATTTTCATTTGGGGCTTTTGGTGCAGGAGTTCTGACCTTACAGTCCTCCTGCTGTTCCATTCTTTGATCCTCTTTCCCCCCCAAAATAGGAGTCTAACATTGAATTTTTCCGTTTATTTTTTTTCCTTTGCCTAAGCATGTTGCCACTTAATTACTTGACTTTTGAGCCTGTTGCCACAGTAGGACTCTGCCACCAGACAGGGGAGCTTTCGTCCCAAACAATGGGGCCTTCTCAACTTCTGGATGTTGGGTGCCCTCCCTGAGGCCCCCACACATTCTAACAAGCTGGATACACACCCCAAGACCTCTACCCCAGACTGCAATCTAGATCTAGGGAGGTTAAAGCAAGAGTGGTTATCCCCCCAGACAGTTAGCTGAATCCCCCTACAATTTGCAGGCCAGGAGCTGAAGCTGCACCTGAAGCTGCAAAATGGCGTCTGTATCAGGTCTCCTCAGCTGCTTCTAGCCCTCAGAGGAAGAAGCTGACATGCTCCCAAATACTGGTCCCAAAGTCCATAGGGCACTAACCTCTCACTTTGTGTTGGAAATTCTGGAAAAGCCACAGCTGCTGTTGTGTTCTGGGGTACCTCCAGCTGGCTGCTGGACTGACCACCCTGGGGCTATAACCTCCAACTCATGTGGTCCTGGGCTCGGCTCCCAGCTCACTGCGCTGGTTGTTCCCTGCCGGGCTGCTGGTCTGTCCTCAGTGGGAGGTTAGCTTCTCTCTGTTGTTCTGTGGTTGCTGGAGCTCCAGAGGTTGCTCAGAGTCCCCCTTTTACATGATTTTGAAGTGATGTTGGCTGGAGCGCCATGGAAGTACTGTTTCTACTCTGCCATCTTGTCTCCCAAATGCGGACAATATTGAAGTCTGGGGTACTGATACCCTGAAATTCAAGGGCAAATGGTGAGCTCAGTGGAATTAAGGAGTGGTGATGTAGGGTGGGGCTGATGGGGTGCTTGGAATCTATGTCTGTAATATCAGTTTGCAACATCAGTTTGTGAAATCAATTTGTAAAACCAGTCTGTAAAATCACATTTCCCCTCCCCAGCTTCAGCGCATTAAGTCTTCCCCTTCCCCCTGCCAGCACACTGTCCAGCAACAACCCATGAACTATTTAACTCTGCTTGGAACAATAACAAGGTACCTATGAATCCTTCACTAAACCATCTATAAACATTTTAGCTTAGGCAAATGTTATCTCCCCTAGTAGAGTGTCCAGCTGTACCCATGAATCCCTCAATGCCCTATTTATAGGTTAACTCCCTAGCCAATTATGCCCATACTGAGTCTCCATTAGCCTTGGTTCCCAACATCCATCTTGTCAAACATGACACTGATGGGTAGCAGACTGGGCACTTCTCAGTCAGCCCTGACCGCTGGCTGACTTAGTAACCTTTCAGGCCTAAAACCATACCTCCAGGTAGACCCCCTTGGGCTATTTCCCAGTGAATTATGGGCAATATGCCTGTGCAGTTGACATTAAAAGTGCATGTTCCTTTAAGCACTGACCGCTCCTTACCTCCTCCCTAATCCCACCCTTACTCACCTAGTTAGCATAATTGACACCTGATTTACCGTCTTGACTACTTAAAACTAAACCTATGACTTCTGTAAGTTTGCAGGTTCCCTAAGAATGCCTGCCTGCTGTATAACATAACAATAAACTTCTACAATCTTGACTCCAAGTTTGCTTGAGTCTACTGAATTCCTTCCAGACTGGGGACTCTGGTTATTGATCTTGATTAGAGCCCTGCTGGAACCTATTACCCTTCCCCTCATCAGGGCCATGGTGAAAGGTGAGTTGAAAGGATTACTGTGATGGATGATGCCTCAGGTTAACATGAGAGACTTGAGCAAGTGGGAAAGTTCAAGGGTTCCCAAGTCCAGTACTCTTGTCTTCTTCCCCCTCAAAGAAATGGGACCCAAATTGTTTTAGGGTAAGAGGTGAAGGTCTCAGGTTGGACCCATACCTCATTAACACCACTGGTAGGCTTCAGTAACAGAGAAACAATAGAACTTAGTGTTTAACCAGAATAATTGAATGTAGAAAGCTACTAAGCTGTGTTCTGTTAAACATCTCCCCTGTCCCAACCTGTTCCGTCTCTCCATCTGTAAATAGCAGTGTTTCATGCTGACAAGAGTCCAGGCTGTGGGAACCCCCTTGAGCTCTCCTTAAATCTTCCCACTTGATCTGGCATTCACCTGAGGCTATAATCCTTTCATTATTGCTATGCCAGATTCTGTAACCTTTAACCTAGCCTAACCCTTCATTGTCTGTTATCTTTGGATTGCCTTTTGCTATTTCCCACCCTAGGTCCTATCAAAACCCCATTCTCTTGGTTCCAGGCATCAGACCTCTAGTCATCCCAGACTACTGGCCACTCCCATCAAGATCTTCCCTAGACACCCCCCCCTTCTCTAGACTACTTGGTCAATCTTAGGCCCCTCCCATAGTCTTTCTGTGTATAAGATCCATCTCAGGCTCCATGAAGGTGTTCAGAATCAATCTGTCCTGCTTACATTAGCTAACCAAGTGCTTGGATTCTTTAAGAATCCAAATGGCAGATCTTTAATAAACTTTGTTTTTCTTTGGCTGAAAGAAGGCTTGAGTCAAACTCATTCAGGTAAGACATGCATGTTGCTATTTTGTGGTCCTGTTGGGGTTTGGGGTTTAGGAGTGCCCGAATTCCCAAAATACCAACACTTCAGGTCTTGCTGACTCCTTAAGAATCTATGTAATACAATGAATCTTGAATAAACTTTGTCTTACGTTGGCTGTGAGGAGGCCTGATTTGAATTCATTCCTCTCACAACCTTTCTGTAGATAAGACCCCATCTTGCCTTCATGAGGTGTGAGAGCACCTGAGAATTATCTAGTGCAGATTCACTCTGTGTCAGATTATTCTGGCCCACTTGTCCAATACAAGCATCACAGATACCAAGGCTCTTTAAGAGTCTATGGTAAATCTTTAATAAGCTTTGCTTCCTTTTCTTTGGCTGAGAGAAGACTTGAGTCAAATTCATTCAGCAGGACCTGGCATGTGGGTATTTTGGGGTCTAGCACACCCCTAAACCCTAATCTCATCATTTTTATGGTTCCCTTACCTCATCAATGATGATGATGAAATATGTTCCACTTAGGCAAAGTATAAGGTAAGTGACTGCCTTTAAGCTAGATTCTACATCTAGTAAATGAAATTCAGTCTCCTATTCTGTTAAAGTATCCAGGCTATTGGTGACTTACTGAACATATAAATGAATGAAAAGCATTTATTAAGTACTTGAAAAGTGCTTAGCACTGTGCTAAACCCTGCATACAAATAGAAATACACTGTCCTCTAGCAGATTATATTCTAATAGGGGAATACAACCTCCTTTAAGGGGAGTAGTGACCCAAGAAGAGGGTTCTTATATGATTCCTAATCTTTTCCTTGACTCTTAGGTGAATGTTATTTGAGCCAGACTTTACCCCCTCTTAGCTGAAATATCTGTAGATGTAGCAGCAAGTACCATAGCATACCCAGGGTGGCTGCCAAGGTTCCTAGATCTGCTTTCCTAAAGGAAAGCAACTCAAAATGGATTAACAATCTTACTTTAATCAATCAAACATACATCATTTACCTAGTTCAGGGGGAAAAGTTAACACCCTGAACTTCAGAGAATACAAACAAGTTACAAGCAGACAGAGAAACAGATAAGCAGACAGGCTTCCAGCTATCTGACCATTACATCCATATCTTGTCAGTTAAGATCATTGCCACTCAGGGCTTTATTATATTTGTATATATGTTTTGCATTAGAACGACATGGCCAGCCCATCAATATTGCACTCTGGGATTCAGACTTTGAATGCCTGGCAATTTAGTTGGAGTAACAACCTCAATGTCTGGTATCTTTAGGTTATCTTCAGAATATTTCTAAGACAATTCAAACAGAAGCAGTTTGGTTTTGTTACATGACTTCAGTATACTGCCCAGATTTCATAGGTGTACAGTAATGAGGTTAGCACAATTGCTCTGTAGATCAGTTTGGTACTCAGTCTAATATCTCTTCTCTCCCGTACTTTCCTTTGAAACATTCCAAACACTGATCTAGCTCCCGCATTGCATGCATCAACCTCATTATTGATGTGTACATCCCTGGAAAGTATAGTACCAAGATAAGTAAATTTCTCCACAACATTCAAAACTTCTCCATTTGCTGTGACCAATGGTTCCACATATGGCTGGTGTGGTAGTGACTGATGGAGCATCTGTGTTTTCATGGTGTTAATTGTTAGGCCAAAATTAGCACAAGCAGCAGAGAATTGATCCATACTTTGTGCATCTTAGTTTCAGAGACTGCACTGAGTGCACAATATTCTGCAAAAAATCATGCACCAACACTCCTTCCACTTTGGTCTTGGCTTATAGACTTTCCAAGTTGAAGAATTTATCATCAGTGTGTTAGCTAACCTTGATGCTATGTTCATCCTTATTGAAAGCATTTGATAACATGACTGAAAACATCATGCTAAAATTCATGGGAGCAAGCACACAGCCTTCTTTCACTCCATTGGTGACTGGGAAAGCATGAGAGCATTGTCCATTATCTAGAACATGGCCGAACATGCTGTCATGAAATTGATGTGCAATGTTGATGAGCTTTTCCAGACAACCAAATTTTGACATAATTTTCCATAAGCCTTCATGGCTAACAGTGTCAAAGGCCTTGATCAGATCTACAAATATTGTGCACCGACTTCTGTTCTGCTCTTGGCATTTCTCTTGGAGTTGTCAGGAAGCAAATACTATATATATATATATATATATATATATATATATATATATATATATATATATATATATATATATATATATATATATGTATATATATATACACACACACACATACATACATATATATACATATATATATACATATATATATATATATATATATATATATATATACATATAAATTTCTTGACCCTTTCTCAAGCCACATTGGCTCTCAGAAAAATGGCCATCTTTCAGGTGAAGGATCAGCCTATTAAGGAGAACTCTTAGGTGAATGATTAAGAAAGACACTCCCCTGTGACTGTCACAGGGCAATTGATTTCCTTTACCTTTATAGAGATGGACAATGGAGGCATGCTTAAATGATGAGGGGATAAACATAAATATATTTTCCAAAAGACTATTTTATGGAGAACTCACACAGGCCAAATCTTCACTTGGTGGTCAGAAGAAGTGATACAACGACACTGTCAAGCTCTCTCTTAAGAACTCGGGTATTGTTTGTGTAAGATGGGAGACACTGGCACAGGACTACTCAGCATGAAAATCAGAGAACATACTGTGCTGTATGAGCAACGCAGAATTGAAATACCTCAAAGGAAATTGGAATACACAAATTTAGAGTATTTACACACAAATGTTCACAGGGACTATTTGTGCCTGACCTGTGGAATCCTGAGCTCATACTGGTCTGATTAGTTACAGTCTGACACATTGAAACTTGACTGCTGTAGTGATGTCATTTTGATCCACTCAGAGAATGAAGAATAACAACCAACCAATCTAGAGATGACATCAAAAACTATGTCCAAGGGGCGGCTAGGTGGCGCAGTGAGTAGAGCATTGGCCCTGGAGTCAGAAGGACCTGAGTTCAGTTCCGGCCTCAGACACTTAACATGCACACAAAAACAAAAACCTAGCCGTGTGACCGTGGGCAAGTTACTTAACCCCAATTGCCCTCCAAAAAGCAAAAAACAAAACAAACAAAACAAAACAAAAAAAACTATGTCCAAGTCCTGATATTTCTTCCAACTTCAATTATATACAGATACATCTCTGTCTTGATGATTCCTGTGGCATCTTAAACTCAACATTTCCTAAAACAAACTCATAAACATATCAAAACTTGCTATTTTTTTTTCTGTCCATTATTTTAGACTGTGGTAACAATACTGACTCTATCTCTTATGTTCAAAACCTTCATATTTTCTTTTTCTTTATCTCTCACAATGAATGGGCTAGCTCTATTGATTATACTTCTACAATAATTTAAATATTTTGTCTGTAAAATTTTCATTATCTTAGAGCCTTATTACTACCTGCCTAAATGTTTATCTCTATTTGTCATCCATTTAGACTATTATAAATGACTTCTAATGGCTTTCATGCCTTCTACTTGTACTCCCAATTCAATCTATCCTCTATACCAAGACCAAATTTATCTTCTTTATGATAGAGATACAACCTTAAAAGCATGAAGACCTAGATTTAAGTTCTAAACTGTATGTCCTGGAGGAAATTTTCTCTGATTATTCATTGGAAGGACAGAGACTGAAGTTGAAGCTTAAAAACTCTCTACATATAATGAAAAGACAAGATTTATGGGAAATGACTCTGATACTGGGAAAGATTATAGGCAAAAAAGAAGGGGATGACAAAGGATGCAATAAATAGATAATCTAATGGAAACAATTAACAAGAGCTAGGACAAACTTCAGGAAACAGTGGAAGACAGAAGGACCTGGTGTACTATTGTCCACAGGGTTACAACTGAACAATTTAACGATAATAACAACAACCTGAACTGAATTTTCATGAGAGTTAGCCAAACTCTATCAATTGGGACATTTTAGGATTTCATTTTTGTTTTCTGGTCTAAAGAACTATTCCTGCAGCCCTGATGGAAAGTTTGTTCACTGCTTTGATGTCTAGATCATCCAGTCTCTGTTCTTGCCCCTTGCTGCTCTTGTGTCTTGCTATTCATCTCCTTGATGGGGTTTCTGATTGTTTTCTACTTCTTAAGTATGGCACTTTATATTTTGTCCTAATGAACTTCATTTTGTTAGCTTCTGTCTGCTTTTCCTAATCTAAACAAGATTATTTTGGATTCTAATCTTATCTGGAATGTTATTGCTGCTTTCTATTCTCCATTTTAAGTTGGCATCCAGAGAAGATTGCAAAAGAAAATATATTACAGAGGCTTTATTCAGAGTTCACTGGCATAATTTGGCCATAAAATTGTAAGCTAATGTTTTACCATTTTCTTCTGATTTCCTTTATTAGTACAGTGACTATTCTAATTTAATTTAATTGATTTTAAATTATGCTGCTCTCCTGGTACTCTGAAATGGATCAACCTTAGCTTATTTATCCACTGCACTCAAGAAACACACATTTTACATTGATGACTTACACAGATAGAGATATGTTCTTATTATCCACCCACCAAACTAGAGAATACAAAAGCCAGTCATAATCCACCATTCATTCAGAAAGATGTCAATAGTGTTTCATTTGAATACATACAAATTTGGCCTGATATCATTTATACTTTGTACTTTATTCTTCATATTGTGACAGAAGAGGTTTTATTTAAGACTAAACTTTTAAATTTAGTAATATCCAATGATCATCTAAGGTAGTAAAACTAAAACTATCATCTCATTTTTTTATTAGACTGTAAGCTCTTAAAGAAGTACAAAGTTTTTTCTATGTGTTCCATTACAATTTTTTTCATGCTTCTGTTCTCAGATCTTAGAAAATGACTGTAAAAAATCTTGTTATATTTTGTTATACATTTTTATATTTCATATGATTATGTTTGTATATGCATATATATTAAAAATCCTAGAGAGTTATGACTTGTAATCACATAATGTCTTAAGTACCACCTCGTATTGCAGTTTCCTTCCTTACTTCCATCCCCACTCCTGCCCTACCATTGTAATTGCTCTATCCCTTCTCAAATTATCTTTCATTTACTTGTCTGTATTAATGCTGTATGTAGGCCAGCACCGAGAATGTAAATTTCCTGAGCGTAGGAACATCATGGTATGGAGGAAAGAGAAAAATTTCTGATGCCAGCAGAATTGCTTTCATATCCCAACTATAAAGCTAAATCCTTGCCTGACATTGGTCAAGTCCCTTAACATCCTTGGACTTTAGTTCTTTAGTTTCTTAATTTGTAAAATGTGTGTGTGTGTGTGACTGACTAGATGGTCTCTGAGGTCCCATCTAGCTGTAAATCTATAATCTGATGAAAATATTTCTCTTTGTCTGTATATTCCCAGTGCCTAACAGAGTACACTGTATATAATGGGAGTTTAATAAAAACTTATTGAATTGAATCTTGACATTTTCCAGTGTAGGGCTATTTACAGACTCATATTTGCCTTATTTCAATATGAATCCCCTGGGGCATGTTCCAGGAACACTAGATCTGGTTTACAGACAAGAGATTAATTCAAAATCTTTAGTGCATTTATTTTTGTGGAGGAATAAACATCACTTCTGTGCTTTAGGAAGGGGAGGGGAAGTGACTAATTAAAATAGTAAGCCAGGTATTCTCAAAACATAGAAATCAAACAAATAGGAACTGATTATGCTTATAATTTATAATTAAAATAAACTATACCGACTTTATTGACTCATTTAAGTAATGCCATATTTAATATTTCTTTTAGACTAGAAGCCATGGTTACTATATAGAGGTACGTGTTTTGTTTATATATACAAAGAAACACACACATACAAAAAAATATATATATATATACTTGCATATATGAGATCTACATATTCATATTCAATGTGTGTATGAAAAATACATATGCATACATACATACTACATACACACATTAAACAACAGGGCTTACCCTGAATAGGGAACTTGTCATCTTTACAGCCCCTCACTCCCTCCTTTCTCCTAATCAGGAAAAATAACTCTCTAGAAACAGAGACTATGCTCCCCACACCTGGGACATTCATCCATGCAACATTGCAACTCTGATCTGGGGCTGAGCTTCTTGCTTTTCAGATAAGTGAGTGAAAATTTACCTTAGCCCACTCTATTTAGCAATCCCATCCAACGTCTCCCATTTTATAGAGCCAGTAAAAGGATACCAGGGCCTGGCCATCTGCCCCGCCTTTATGTAGATAGTTTCAACCATCCTTTCCAACTCTTGATCATGATGTGAGAACCTCAGTTAAATCAATATTATTATAGTTACTGGAAAGAACATGATAATATACTGTTCTACTCACAGCACTCCACTATATTGTTGGGTAATATGACTTCCTTCCTTCCTTCCTTCCTTCCTTCCTTCCTTCCTTCCTTCCTTCCTTCCTTCCTTCCTTCCTTTATTCCTCCCCTCCCTCCCTCTCTCTCTCTCTCTCTCACTTTTTCTCTCTCTCTCCATTTCTCTTCCTTTCCCTTCCCTCTATCCACATAGGGTATCCACCTGCAGGTGCTCTACCCAATGGAATGCACATTTTAATCTCTGAAACCTTTTCCTTTCCTAAAGAATAGCTTTAACCCCAAATCACTCAGCTCTCATTGATTGGTCAAGAAAAGGTCCCACACCAAGTCCTACTTGGATATTATTTGGGCCCTGATTGGTTCAGAATGAAAGTAAATAACAAATGTTTTTGTTTTGTCCAGAAACCCTGAAGTTCTTCCTCTTCAGAAAGATTTTTCTTTTTTTGTGTATGTGACAACGTAAAGCGGCTGTTATCTGTCACATTTCTTATTAAGCTTTAATTACTGAATGGGCATTGCCTCAGTCAAAGTGAGACCTGTTAAAGGTTTTAGCTTGAAAAGGCCAAGACCCTGCACTGTATTCTGGGCCATCTCCTACTCTGATCTAATCTGACCACTGGACTCTGATGGCTTTGAGAAGAAAGTGAGGCTGGTGACTTTGCACAGTCTTCCCTCACTTAAATCCAATTCAGTTACATGTCATGGCATCACCTTCCTGATACCATGGTCATCTTTGAGAAAGAAGGACAAACAACAACAACAAGAATTATATCTCATGTTCTCTGAAAGCAGACTGTCTCATTTTTGAATTAGTATCCCAAGTGTCTAGCACATGATAAGGACTTGATGAATACTATTGATTCACTGATTAATCACCTGATATGGAAAAAAGTAGAGAATATAATTGCACAAGAGTTACCACAGATGAAGCTTATTGTGAAATTGTAATTCTTTATTTTTTTCTTAAGTTTCTATCACCAACTATCTATTCTATATTGTTTACCTTTAATAAATATTCTTTGATATTAGAAATGTTACTATTAATGACTTATGATTAAATTGCAGTAATAATTTGTTTAAAATATTATTAAAATGGACCGTACTAGAAAGGCTCATATATTGTCTGGTCTAATTTATTACTATTTTAAAAGAAAAAGTAATAAAGAAGGAAATATTTGTGTGTGTATGATTATATATAAAATATATTTATATACACACAGAATGACACATGCTTACTTTAGTAAAGACTACATACATGCGTGCGTATATACCTACCTTAAAGCAATTGGATAACATGACCAAATAATTTCATGATTAATTTAATTTATTATTTCTATTATAAAATATGCATCTGAATAATAGTTTTCATTTGCTAATTTTAATGTTAATAGTTTTATTAATGCTAGTAATTATAAAGAATTGTGGAGTTATTAATGAAGTAAGATATAAATGATGAACACAGAGATGAATAAAATCCATTGTACTTAAAATGTTTTATAGATTTAGTTTACAAACTTCACATTACACAAATAACATAGCATCACATTAGTTCAAAACAATAGAATCCCATAAAGTGTTATTTGGCACTATTTCCTAATTTGCTCTGTGGAATGTAAATGACCACTGTATGTGAACCTAATGACATATAAATGCTTTATATCATATTTGAAAAATAATTAGCATAACTTTGAAATTAATTTTAGAGATGAAAACACCTGACATAGGATTGAATGATCATATTTCCAGAATTTTAAGGGAACTGACAGTCAAGGTCATTTGACCAATTCTCTTATTTTACAGATAAGGAAACTGAGTCTTATGGTGGTTAAGTTCTTTGCCTAGGTTCTTATTTTACAAAAGTGGGATATAAGATATATATATGTATATATATATATATATATATATATATATATATATATATATATATAAAATTCCTTTGGATAATATCTACTATTTTAGGAATGATGGGTTATTTTCCTTGATTAATGCTAAAGGGTCCAAGTTAAAAAAAAATAAATAGAAGTGTTACCATTAAAAATGCCACAAATTCCTTTTTATCCAGAATAGTAGGCAAATTAGGATCTTTAGTAAATGGAATATTCTTAACTGAGGGATGCTACATATAACATAAATATATTACCAAGTTTTAAAAGTATTTGAATATGGAAAATATAATATTTCAAAATATAATAATAATCATTGAATGGCAGAAAGTTCTGAACTGGGATTGAGAATAGCTAGGTTTAAGGCCCTACAGTGCTAGCTACCAGCTATGTGACTGTAGGCTCATCATTTTACATCTATGAATATCAATTAACTTCTCTCAATTAAGATTCTAATACTTGTACCATTTATTTCATAGACTTATTGTAATGATAAACATGAAGCAATATATTTAAAAGGGTTATATAACCAAAGGATTATTCACATTTGATAAGTAGATTGTAAACTGTTTGCAAGTTGGAATTGTGTTTTATATTTCTTTATCTTCCTGACCCCCATATTACTTACTATTGTACTATGCACATAGTAGGTGCTCAAAAGTATTTCTTGAATTAGGTGCTTAAAAAGTCATTATTACTTACAGCTGGACTCCGGGGAGTTTGTTCTAACACCTTCCGACTATTCTAATCTCCTGCTTAAATATCTTCAGTGACTTCTGACTACCTTTTAATAAGATACAAACTACTTTGATGGGCATTTACTGCTCTCCTTAATGTGGCTGTAGCCTACCATTCTAAAGAAGCTTATTTCATAGTATATTGCCACCAAAGTGTCCTATGAGCTATTCCCTGAAACTTTCTACCTTCTATCTACATGCTTTCTATACATGGTCTACCATATTTGGGATATTCTACCTCTTCACCTTAACATATTAGAAACCTAGCAGTTGTACCTTCCTTTATGAGGTGGTTCTTGATTCCTCTAGTTTTTAGTGTGCTCCCTCCTCAAATTATCTTTTGTTTACTTACACTAGATGGTAAATATAATATCTAGGTATGTGATCCATATCCTTTACTTTAATCATCTCTATATTGAGTTCTTTTCTCTCTCCCCACTATTTTACTTGGTGACCTCATTAACTCCCATGGATTAAATTATTGTCTTTGTGTTGATGATTCTCAAATCACTTATCTAGCTCTAACCTTTCTCCTAGCCTTCATTTTCATATCTCGATCTTCCTAGTAGACATCTTGAACTGGCTATCCCATAGACATTTTAAATTTAACATGTTGAAAATAGAACTCTATCTTTCCCCAAATCCTTCTACTCTTCTTTCTTTCCTATTACTGAAATCCTCCCACCGTCTTCCCAATCAATTAGGTCTGTCCACTCTGTGTCATCCTCTACTCACCCTCTCACGTACCATATCCAATCTGTTTCCGAGGCCTGTCAATTTTACCTTTGTAATATCACTCATATATGTGCCATTGTCTTCTGTAAGACTCCCACCATTGCAGTACAGAGCCTCATCACTTCATGACTGAATTATTTCAATAGTCTTCTGGTTAGTCTCCTTGTCACAAATCTCTCCTTAGTGTAATCCATCCTCAACTGAATTGTTCTTAGCTCCACCTTCTGACATCCCTGACTTTTTTGAGTCCCAGCTAAAATACTACCTCCCACAGGAAGCCTTTTCCAATCTCCCTTAATTCTTTTTTTAATTAATGAAATTTAAATGCATGACATAAAGAAGTATATTATAAACTTAAATATTGAAACTTTAATATATCATAAGAAAAGAAAAAAAAGCATGCCATGTTCACAACAGAACAGAAAAGAGGATTCAAAATATATAGCAATAAATTTCCATTTCAATAAAGCTTATATAATAAGTATTACGTGTTCTTTTGAGAGTTGTCTCTCTTGTCTTTGCTTCCTTGTCAGTCATCTTTTGTTCTCTGCTGTGCATTTTTTGCTTTGTTCTTTTCCCTCCCTTTCTCCCCATACCCTCAGCAAACTATAATTAAGTGCAGATACACACACGTGTGCACACACATACACATACATTCATACATACACACCCATACATAGACATATACTTTCCCTAACAAATTCTACTTTTGATCTTTGTTTTTATGTTTGTGTGTATCTCTTATTTTCTATCCCTCCTAATTCCTTTTCTTTACTTCTACCCTTTACCTTGTCCTCTTATTACATAACATAGCCCCCCTCCATGCATCTTTCCCTTGTCCTCCCATTCCCATTAATCTGAACACCCTTCTATAAATCCCCTTTAATCTATTTACTCACCCTTCCCGATAGAGAGCCCTACCTTATCCTCTCTCCACTTCCTATCCTTTTAACATATTATTTCTTTCTGAATTTAGAAGAATTTTGTGTCCTTCTAGATATGTAAGTATACATACACATAATACACATGTATGCATGCATGCATGCGTGTGTGTATGTATGTATGTATGTATGTATGGTTCCCTCTTGAAACTATTCCACATGAAAGTAGGTTCCCAGGACTACCATTCTTCCTTCTCCACCTAATTCTTCTCTGTGGGTTCTTCTTTTTGGAGCTCATT
Organism: Gymnobelideus leadbeateri; assembly: GCA_011680675.1. Classification (NCBI taxonomy): domain Eukaryota; kingdom Metazoa; phylum Chordata; class Mammalia; order Diprotodontia; family Petauridae; genus Gymnobelideus; species Gymnobelideus leadbeateri. The sequence goes on from WOXC01008695.1 coordinate 274,732, forward strand.
TGTATAAAATAATTACTCTTTTTAACTGTTCCTAAATGGTCTTACTTTTTTAAAGTTATATCATACTCAGGGCTACCCCAATCTTTCTTATGAACTATGCAATTACTAATAATGATCTTAGACATATGTTTTACATTTTAAATATTAAAAGTTAACAGTCTATCCTTATTGAGTCCCTTATATTAGTCTTTGTTATGTACCTTATGTTTCTTTTGGCTCTTGTATATCAAATCTTCTATGAAATTCATTTTCCTTCTCCCCCTAACAAAGTCCTGAAATCTGGCAATTCACTAAATGTCCATTTTTTTTCCATTCAAGATTATGTTTATCTTTACTAGGTATGATATTTTCATCCAGAACCCAATTCTTTTGCTACTTGATACATGATATTTCAAGACCTGTAGTCTTTTAGTGTCACTGCATCTAGGTCTTGTTTGATTCTAATTGTGCCACCATCCTATTTAAATTGTTTTGTGTGTGTGTGTGTGTGTGTGTGTGTGTGTGTGTGTGTGTATTGTAATATTTTATCCTTGACCTGGGGGTTTTGGAATATGACTATAATATTCCTATGGGTTTTCCTCATAGAATCTCTTTCAGGTTGTGGTTGGTGGATTTTTTTTTTTCTGTTTCTACTTTCCCTTCATGTTTTAAATGGTTCAGGACAATTTTATTTATTTCTTATATTATTTTATCAAATTTTTATTTTTTTTTTATCAGAGCTTTCAGGCAGTCCAATTATTCTTAGGTTTTCTCTTCTTTATCTCTTCTCCAGGTGTAGCAGCAAGCACCCCAACATCCCCAGGGTGGCTTCCAACACAGGTTCTTAGATCTGCTTTTCAAAGGAAAGCAACTCCAATTTGATTAACAAGCTTACTTTAATCAAACAAACAGATATTACCTAGTTCAGGGGGAAAAGGTCAGCATCCCAAACTTCAGAGTATACAGGCAGATCAAACAGACAGGATTCCAAACTGTCCAACCATTATCAATACCAAAATCGCAGTTACCACAGAGGGAAGCATCAACATCTGGGTTTTCAAAGCCAAGGGGCTCTCAACTGCTGCCCAGAGTTTCATCTGGTCAAATCACACAACACTTCTCAAAGTGAGCCCCAAAGCAAAGCCTCACATCAGGAATTATATAGCCTTCTCCTGGCTCAGAGAATGTAACCACCCTCTTGACCCACTGCCCAATCACACAGCATCAAGGTGTGGTCATTCCTGAAAACCAAGCCTCCTACCACAGGCTCCATGTGACCACATTCAGCCTATTAGGAGGCAGAATATATTTTCAAATCAAGGAAGGTTTTCAGAGTCTCTTAAACCAATCAAAGTCTCTTAAGCCAATCAAAGGGCATAGGGGCAGGGAAGATCTTTAAATCTGCATTTCCATTACACTAGGTCAGGATTTTTTTTTCTTTTTGGAGGAGGGAAGGAAGGGCAATTGGGGTTAAGTGACTTGCCCAAGGTCTCACATCTAGTTTTTGTGTTAAGTGTCTGAGGCCGAATTTGAAGTCAGGTCCTCCTGACTCTAGGGGCTGGTGCGCTATTCACTGTGCAACCTATCCATCCCCCCCCCCCTTTTGAGATATTTCAGTCAAAACATTTTTATTATTTTTATCATTAATTTATCTTATTTATATTTATATATTATATATAGATAATAATTTATATCATTTTATTATTTATTTATTATGAAATGTTTTATTATTTCTTGATGTCTTATAACTTCACTGACTTCCCCTTGCCCAATTCCAATTTTCAAGGAATAATTTTCTTATTTTAAATTCTGGATCTCCTTTTCTAATTGACTTTCTTTTCATAATCTTGTTTTTCTTGGATTTTCCTTTTTTTTTTTAGTTTATCCATAGTCTTTCTCATATGATATTAAAAGTCTTTTTTAATGTTTTTGTATGAATTATATTTGAACAGGTGACCCTTTAATGTTACCTTCTTCTGAAGATGAAACCCATTCTTCTCTTATTCCCATACTAACTCTACATGGCTGAATTTTTTCTCCTTTGTCTATGCCATTTTTTTTTTTTTGTATTAGCTTAGTTTTTTTTTTTTTAAATCACCTTTAGTCATGGGCTATAGGGAATGGTGCCTCTGTCATCAGATCCTACTTCAATTCTCTCTTCTGGTTTGAAAACTGGAACCAAGACCTCTAGCCTTTTGTAAGTGCCCATAGCCAGTGGTGTCTGTTTCTGCACTCACTGGGCATGTGCTAGTTCCTTCTCACTCTAGCTGTATCCCTGCAGCACAGCTGGGTCTGGTGGCCCTTTTTCAGTAGAAGTTCCCACAGTCTTCCCTGGATCAGATACCCAACACCACTTGCTGTCCCAGGGATTAAAGATAAAAGTTCCTACAGCTGGGGCTGAGGCAGCCTTGCAACCTAGCTAACCTCAGGGCTTGCCACTTGTTTAAAGGGAACTAGAATCTAGCTTGTAGGTGTTTGCTCTTTTTATGGACCAAACTTCATCCTCCCAGGAGGATCCCTGTTCTGCCCCTAATTTTTTTTTAACTGCTTATTATTCACCCTGTGGTGCTCTTTCATCTTTTTTGTGGAGGTAAATCTTGAGAGATTGGTATTTTCTGACCTACTCCTCCATCTTTCCAGAATCTTTCCAATCTCCCTTAATTCTATTGCTGTCCCCATATTGAATATTTACAGTTTATCCTCTATATTGCTTGTCTGTACATGTTTATTTGGATATTTTCTCCCATACTAGACTGTGGGCTTCAAGGAAGTAGAGGATATCTTTTATCTTTTTCTGTATCTTCAATGCTCAACACAGTTCCTGGCACATATGAGCACCTAATAAATTTTTATTCACTATCTACTGACCTGGGACCATTTTCATCATGCCATTTATATACCCTAAAATTTAATATGAGAATAGTCCAAGATCTCCATATAACATTAGTGAAGTTGCCCAATGATTTCTATACATTTTCTCTTTTATGCTAGACTTTTAAGTTTCATGTGAACATTTGACCCATTTCCTATTTCTTTGGGATGGAGTGAATATAGCAAAACTTCAATGAATTTGAATCTGAGAATTAATATTTTTTTAAGTTTATATATGTGTTGACGTATAATATAATACATATATGTATATACACAATTATGTGAAGCTTAGAGCCATCACAACAGCAAGGGTAAAGATCTTGGAGCAGTGCATATAAAAACAAAAAAACCTGATTTTCCTTCAGTGCATTATTCAGTCCCACAGTAGAATGTAAGCTATTTTAGGGCAGGAACTATTTATTATTTTTTGTACTTAAATCCCTAGCATCTGTCACAGCACCACATACATAGCAAAAAATTAATAAATGTTTGTTGAATTGAATTGAATTTTAACTTACTGGGTGTTTGTATTTCACCCAAATAAGAATTTACACTATAAATTCATAAATGTTATAAATTATATTTGTCCTACAGTTTAAAAAGCCTAAATGGTTTGGCCTTACATATAAACTATAATTCTATGATTCAAAGAGGCATCTGAGTCTTGAATATAATTTCCATTTGCTGAATGATATTACTTAGATATGGTTTCAGTATATTTCCTTAGGTTACTACATATTCATTTGTAGTCAGAATGATGGCTATTGTACTGCTCTTATAATAAGGATGGCAGTGATGTGGTTTTTTTTTTTTTATATAGGGATTTCCATTCATAGTAAAATGAGACCATTTCAATGGAAAGTTTTTTAATTCTTTAGTGCATAGGCAATTAGGAAAGAAAGAGCTTGAATTGAAAGAAATTGAGAATACAATAATATTCTTTGACTTCTAAAGTAGAAAATTCTTGCATAAGGACTTACAAAGGCCTTACTTCCCACTGAAAGTTATTCTTATCCACTGCAGATTTTAGATTGCATTTCTTGTTATAAAATCTGTGATCTTTTCCACAACAGAAATGGGGTCGTCAAATGTTATGAACGGTTCTCAGAAGAATTACAAACTGTTAACCGTATAAAATATGTTCCAAATGACTAAAAATAAATCAAAAATTCTAAAAAACTTAGAGATTTCATGTTATTGCTATCAAATTGGTAAAGATGAAAAAATATGGGAATAGTTAATTCTGCATGGGTTAAGGAAAGATGCACTCACTAATTCACTGTAGTTGGACCTGTGAATCGATCTGATCACTCTGGAAAATAATGTGGAATTTTGCAAACAGCAACTGCCTAAAATGTGCATAACCTATGATTTCGGGACCATACTTCTAGGCATCTAACGTAGCCCCCATATTAGCCAATAATAAAAAAAAGAAAGGCCTCACATATACTAAAATGTTTACAGCAGCACTTTTTGTAGCATTATAGCACTGTGAATAAGTTGATTAACTATTAATGAATGGCTAAACAAGCTGTGGTACTTAAATGTAATGGAACAATATTGCTCTATTTCACACACATATGTATATGTATATATTTATTTATTACACACCTACATATGCACACATGTCTATGTATCAATATGAACAGAGAAAAAATGAGAGGATCTACATGCCCTGATACAAACTAAAGAAAGTAGAAGCAATAAAACATTATACTGTTGCTGTTGTTTAGTCATATCAAACTATTTGTGATCCCTTTTGGAGTTTTCTTGGCATAGATACTGTAGTGGTTTGCCATTTCCTTCTCCAAATAATTTTATATATGAGGAAAATAAGTAAATAGGGTTAAGTGACTTTTCCAGGGTCACACAGCTAGTAGGTCTCTGAGGCCAGATTTGTACTCCAGAAGATGAGTCTTCCTGACTCCAGACCTGGTACTCTATCCATGGCACCAACTAGCTACGTACTATACAAACTACACACACACACACACACACACACACACACACAGAATAGCAAGAAGACAATTGAAAACAGGCTATGATTATTGAGTTTTGCTCTAAAAAAGAGATATAAGAAAATATCTCTTTTTTTGTAAAGGTAGGGAAAGATAGATGGAACACTACATATTATGTCAAATGATTTGTTGTGCTGGTTAGGTTTGCTGAATCGTTTTTCCTTTTTTTGTTTTTAGTTTTCATGGGCTGGTTCTCTGCGAAGGCAAAGATCAAGGAATATTTTGGCATATGCAAATTATTTATTAAAATACAATCTATGATCTTTTAAAAAATCCCTCTTCATTCTAGAATTAGAGGGCTGCTTCTCCAGTAAAATAAGCAATATAACCACTTCCCAACCTGGAACCCAAGATCATCTTTATTAAAAACTTTAATAAAGTTTCATAATTTTTCCCATTTCACATATTGTGCAGTTGACCATTCAAAGCCTGAGGGTTAAGATATGTAATGTGTTTAATAATAGCACATTCAGTAACCCCTAAATAAAAAGCATTCCTAGCTTTTGCTATAAGTAGCTCAAAGAATTATTTTTACTCCTTTTTAAAAATTGATCAGTGTGGGTAGTTTGTGAGACAGATTAACAAAAGGGGAAAAAAGGCACTGAACAAGAATTATGAATAACAATGTCATGAAAGACACCACATTTTGAAATAAAATGCCCCACTCACCCATTATTATTAATTTTACCATTTTATAGGTTACAAATATCTAAGTGTTATATCATTCTTATGTTATATTTAATATTATTTTGTAGTTATGTTAATAAAATTTCAATGAATTCTAAAATAAAAGCAGCCCAGGGAAATGAGGGCAGTCTGTAAGGAAATCTACTGGGGTCTCTAAAACTCCCCACCAGAATCATCATGTTTTCTTTACATACTCCTTGCCCAAAGAACTCACAGCTGGGTACCAGGTCAGTCATTTTCACTTCTCCATCATGCCACTAGGAACCTTGTCATCTTCAAGATCAAAATCAGCCTTCACGGCAGAGCCAAGATGGCGGAGTAGAAACAGCTCGTCCAAGCCTCTCTGCCCCCAGATTCTCCACAAACTATGTAAAAAAGGACTCTGAAAATCTTCTGGAGCCCCAGCACCCACAGAACGACACAGAGAAGCTAACCTCCCGCTGAGGACAGCCCAGCACCCTGCAGGAAGGACCAGCGCAGTGGTCTGGGAGCCGGCAGCGCGCAGAGCTCAGGAGCCGAGCCGAGCCCAGGTCCACGTGAGCCGAGGTTTTAGCCCCAGGGCGGCAGGGCCAGCAGCCGGCTGGAGGAACCCCAGAACACCAGGAACTGTGGAGACGCCAGAATTATCAACATAGACTTGCCTAGGACAAAGTAGAGGTTAGTGTCCTATGGACTTTGGGACCTGTATTTGGGGAATGCGTCAGCTCCCTCCCCTGGGGGCTAGAAGCTGCTGAGGAGACACGCCACTGTGTAGTTTTCAGAGGCATTTCCGGCTCCCAGCCTACAAATCGTGGGGAGATCCAGCGATCAGTCTTGGGGGGTAATCGCTCTTGCTTTAACCTCCCTGGATCTGGATTGTGATCTAGGGTGGAAGTTGTGGGTGGGTTTATAGCTTGCCAGAAACGGAAGTTGCCCCCCACACGTTCGGGACGAAAATTCCTCTAGCTGGCCTTAAAGACATAGTGTGGCAACAAGCCCAAAAGTCAAGCAATTAAGTGGCAACATGCCAAGGCAAAGGAAACAGAAAAATGCAACCCTAGACTCCTATTTTGGGGGCATAGAGCGGGAAAAGGACTGTGAGGTCAGAAGTCCTGCTCCAAAAGCCCCAGGGGAAAACATGAGCGGGTTGCAGGCCATAGAGGACCTTAAGAAGGACTTTAAAAAACAAATAAGAGAAGTGGAGGAAAAATTAGAAAGAGAAATGAGAAGGATGCAGGAAAAGTATGAAATGAGGGTCAACAGCCTGACTGAGGAAAACAACACCTTAAAAAATAGACTAGCTCAAATGGCAAAGGAGGCCCAAAAGGGCATTGAGGAGAAGAATGCCTTAAAAAGTCGAATTTGCCAGATGGAAAAAGAATCTCAAAAGTTCACTGAGGAGATTCATTCCTTCAGAGTTAGACTGGAGCAAATGGAAGCTAATGACTTTATGAGAAATCAAGATGCTGTTAAGCAGATCCAAACAAACGAAAGATTAGAAGGCAATGTGAAATATCTCATGGGAAAAACCACTGACCTGGAGAATAGATCCAGGAGAGACAATTTAAAAATTATTGGACTACCTGAAAGCCATGATCAAGGAAAGAACCTAGAAATCACCCTTCAAGAAATTCTCAAGGAAAACTGCCCTGATGTTTTAGATCCAGAGGGCAAAATAGAGGTTGAAAGAATCCACCGATCACCTCCTGAAAAAGATCCCAAAAAGAAAACTCCCAGAAATATTATAGCCAGGTTCCAGAATCCCCAGATCAAGGAGAAAATACTACAAGCAGCCAGGAAGAAACAATTTCAATATTGTGGAAACACAATCAGAATAGCCCAGGACCTGGCAGCTTCTACACTGAGGGATCGAAGGGCATGGAATATGATATTCCAGAGGGCAAAAGAACTGGGAATGAACCCAAGGGTCACCTACCCAACAAAACTGAGTATTTTGTTTCAGGGAAAATATGGTCATTCAGTGGAATAGAGGACTTTCAAGCATTCTTGAGGAAAAAACCAGAGTTGAATAGAAAATTTGACATCCAGACACAAAGTAAGAGATGCCTGAGAAGGTAATCAGGGAAAAGAAATCAAAAGGAACTTATCAAAGTTGAACTATTTACATTCCTATATGGAAAAGCAATATCTGTGACTGATGATATCTTTCTCACTATGAAAATAATGGAAGAAGGGGGTGTGGTCATATGAATACATATGTGAATGTGTGTGTATATGGTTACAGTTATATATGGATAGGGCATAGGTTGATTTTGTTGGGAAGGGAGAGTACTCAAGGGATGAAATTATGAGGTGAGAGAGGAAAGTGGCAAGAGGAGATGGGGAGAGACATGGTAGGGTAAACTATCTCATGTAGGGGAAGTGGGTGCAAAGGAGGGGGAGAATAAGGAAGGCTAAAAAGGCAAAACCACATTCACATTGAATTTGGTTCAGGGAGAAAATGACATACATACTAAATGGGATATCTCAACCTGCAGCAGGATAGGGGGAAGGGGGATGAGAGGAGAGATGATGGATGGGAGGGCAGCCTTGGGGTGAGGGGAGGTTGGAAGTACCCACTATAGAAGAGGGACAGGATCATGTAGGGAATGGACCAGGTGGGAGTGGGATGAGTGGGAGGGAATTATAAGCAGCCTTGTACAATATATCTACTATGATAATGTTTTGCATAGCTAGACATGTACAACATATACTGAATTACTTATATCCCAAGAAGGAATGGGTGACAAGGGAGGAAAGAAATGGATCTGAAATTCAAGGTCGTAACATTAAATGTTTCAAATATATATATATAAATACTATTATTAATACTCTTTTGCCTATAATTGGGAGATAAGATGTGCAGGCATTGGGACACAAAGATTCATCTTCCTCTAATGGAAAAGTCGATGGGGGGTATGGGAGAAGGTATGGGAGAGAGCAGATTGGAGGAAGCGATATCTTGTGGGACTGCTATTCTGGGAGGATGGGTAGGGGAATAATGGGGGGAAAATGTAACTCAAAATCTGGCGGAAATGAATGATGTAAAACAGAAGTTAATAAAGTATTTGTTTAAAAAAAAAAATCAGCCTTCACACTCACATCTCATCAATATCTTCTGCCCCTGACACTTCCCTGATTGGAGGGAGGAGTGATGAGTTCCTACCCAGACTTCCATTTAATGAGTGGCCAGGCTAGCCATTACTTCATTTCTCACCTGGCTGCATGCCTTTCTTTGACTTCTCCATAATGCCTCTATCTTAAGTATCTTACTTTCCCTGTGGCTGTGCTTTTCAGCTTCCTTTTGTACTTCTTTTCCTCTATTACATTGTAGGCTCCACAAAGGTAGGCGCAGTCTTTTCTTTTCATATTTGTATCCTCAGCACTTAGGCTCTTATATAGTAGGTACTAAATAAATGTTTATTGACTGACTTATATCCTTAATAGGTTTATGTACAGACCGAAATATTCCAAAATTGTCAGAAGGTAATGTCAGAAATCTGGGCCTTATTCTTTGTGCATTTAGGTGTCAGTACCAATAAATACTTCAGGTATAATCTGGGGGGGGGGGAAACACATCAAAATTGACATTAACTTTCCAGTGTGACCCCCAAATGAACTTGACCTCTTAGGTTTCTTGAACATTGTAATTTACCTACAGAGTACACTCTTTGGAGCCTCAGTTGACTTACAAGATTCTCTAAGCCCTGTCACAAAAATTAGGAATTGAATCTTTGAGATCTCCCAAGGACTGTGAATTTGAGTATAGGATAGTTCATTTACTCTTGAAGTAGGAGCTTACCATATTGGGAGAGCACTGACTCTGTAGTCAGAGGATCTAAATTTATACCTAAATTTATACTACCTGTGACTATATATGGAATCTTGAACGAGTGACTTTACCTCTCTGAGACTCAATTTCAACTACATTACCATAACAACAACATCAACAAAACCAACTAATAAGATCTGAAATTCATTAAAAGCATCATTAACATTCATAATGATAATAGTGAATATTTAGCAGTTTAATTTTTTAAATTTGGAAAAGTGTTTTACACAGGTTATCTCAATAGTCAACCTAATTTTAGTGCATAACTCTCAATGATAAATGGAGATAATCATCAAAGTTACCAGTAAGGGTGACGAAAATTTTGTTCCATTCCATTTCATAAATTAAATTTAAACAAAATTAGCTTCTACTAAAGAGGCAGATTGGCATAGCAAATAAAGAGACATCTTGAAGTCAAGAACTCCATACTTAAAATTCCACCTTTAATACATACTGGATGTGTATCTCTTGGTAAGTCATCTAACATGCTGATTATTTGACAGTGGATGTCACCTAACATCTCAGTTCTCTATGCCAGGGGTGGTAAAATAATTCCTGGCAATTTCATCTGACTACAAAACTCAGAATGCAGCCTGAGTCAGATTAAAATACAATTGGCAAATGTTTGTTAAAATAAATTAAAAATACAATAAAACATAGATGATGTTAATTTGTTGCTATACAAGTCAATATACAGTCTGCAGGCATCTGTTTCTATTTGAATTTAAAATCATTGTTCTAAGCAACTCCTAAGACTATAAATTTCACAGAAGGTTTCTCCCTATTTGAATTTGGGCGGGGGGGGGGGTGGTGGTGAATCCTCATTTGGAAGTTTATACCAATCAACTCACTTTCCTTATTTGTAAAATGAGCTAGAGAAGGAAATGGCAAACCCCTTTGCCAAGAAAACTCCAAACAGGTTCAAAAAGAGTTGGCCATAACTGAAAAAGGACAGAAACAACACCACCAATGAAATCACAAGCCCATTCCTTATCCCCATCACAGGCACCTCTAATTTTCATGCTCTGCTCTGGTTATTGGCAGGGTAATGGGGAGATAACAATGTTAACATAATATAAGCTCCTGCTCTTAGAGACTAGTAAGTACAACTCAGGGGATTCCATTTCAGGCCATCCTCAGTCTACCTAGTGCTGGTTTAGAGATTAAGACAAAGAGATACAGTATCTATAATGGAAAAACAAGAACATATTTAGATAATGGTAGAATCACCCAATGAAAAGAAGACAAGGATTACAGATTTCAAGATTAAAGATTCT